>JAVQKG010140332.1:0-15723 GCA_036025885.1 Hypseleotris bucephala | reverse complement strand
GAAATATACAAAGAATACAATATACAATGAATACAATATAAACTATTTAGACAAAATATCACCAGTCCGTTATTGTTGATCATAATGTTATTGTATTGTCAACTTTTCTCAGCTTAGACCACCAAGGTCACACAGATGTTCCCTTCTTTGACTAGTTGTGTTTGAATCTTTTATTAAAGGCTGGCCACTTTAATCAAAAGAATAAAAGTCTTTACTGGTATGAAATTTGGGTCTAATCTAAGGTTTCTTTTTGCCGCCACTAGCTGATCTGAAGCTGCGGGTAGTGGTCGGAGGAGGGGACGCTGTGGGCAGGTCGAGACCCAGCTCTACTGTGGTCAGATTGGGGGACTGGAGACCTGGGGACCTGGGACTGCTGCCGGATGAAGAAGCACACGACCTAAAAAAAAATTTGGTTATTAAAAAACTCTGGCACCTACTCCAAAAATAAGCTACTTTATATGTTTATAAGCAGCCTGACCTAACTGAGGCAGAGCTACGAGCCGAGCTAGATTTAGAGCCAGACTTTGAGCTTCTTCCGCTGGATGGAGTGGAGGAAGGGGATGGAAGAGAGAGATTTGCCTAAGAAAAAACCACCACAATTGTTACAACCTTTGAATTGACATAAGTAAAATTTTAAATAAGATTTACCAACCAACCTGTTCAAAGTACATTGCCATTACTGCTTTGAGGTCAGGATGACCATCCATGGCTTCATTTAGTGTCTTGTCAATGCTTTTGTTGAATTCCTTTAGTTCTTTTAGCTTGATGTCCTTATCTTCAAATGTCTCATCCTGGCTCTGTTTATCTGAGTGGATCTCTTTGTTTAACTTTGAGCACTAAAGGATAAAGACTGTTAGCTTCTGAACCAACAGATACATTGACAACACAAAAGGCTAAATACTGAGTGGTATAGTTGATATTAATGTATGGGTTGTACTATGGAGGCTTGGTATTGTGAGTGTGAACCCAGTGCAGCAGTATTTTAATATGACGCTGTACTAGTCCGCTCTATGGTTGTCATGTGTCTCGAGTGTCAGACCTGTTTTGTAGCTCTATCTAATTTCTCCTGCTGAGAAGCCACTTCTTTGTTGATTTTAGCGATGAGTGCCAGCTTATCTTCTGTTATCGCTGTCTCTGTGTCCTTTTCCCGCAGCAGACTCTCAAAGGTACTGTTCATGTCCTAAATATACACACAAGTAAAAGACTAAAATTACTCTTACCAAACAAAACCCTGGATATGTTTTTAGTTTTTAAGTTTTATCCAATGCATTACCTGTAGATCCTGTTGCAGCTCTTGAACCTGTGTTTGCTTGTATTTATGAGTGCCCAGAGCTGCCTTTAGCTGCTCTTCCAGCTTTACTTTTTCCTGGAACTCAAGACCTGTAAACAAAGGTTAAACATATAATTTGTGTGGCAAAATTTATAGTACTAGCGGCTAGTCCTATAAAACTAGTCACTAGCCCATGAGCGTGTACGTACTGGACTCTTTGACTCTGTTGAGCGATTCCCGAAAGAGTGAATTGCTGTTGTTGAACATATAAATGGTGTTCTCCAAAGCATGATTTTCCAGCTCAACTTTATTAATTTGAGCATTCAGACTATGTCCTTTTCGCTTCAGCTCTTCCTTTTCTTGTGCGGCCTATTAACAGAAAGTAGCCATTGTTTGCTTTTAATTGTTTGATTACCTTAGAAAGTCTGTAATGATAAAATCTGTGTTGTTTTGAACATAGCGAGGGTGTACAACTGTGTGAGCATAGCTGACCTTTGTGATGTAGTAAGCCTGAGACTTCTGCTCCTCACCCTCTGGGCCCGCCATCGAAATGGTCAAAACATCAAAGCGTTTCTTCATCAAGTCAACCTTTGAGAGCTTCTCATTCAGCTCCACACTGAGACATTAGGAGAAAAAAGTTGATTTATAACACATTTACTATTAAATACAGGGTTCCAAAAGGTTTCTTCTAGACTTTTTCCAGCAGACTGCTTTGTTGATCTGTTTAAAAAGTACCTGTCTACCTCTCAATAGTTATGTGTTGTTGTTTCATACAAATCTGCAGAAATCCTAAATACATTTGCAGTAGTTATAACATCTCTTGTGTTTATCTGACCTGAGCCTCTGCCTCTCCTGCTCATAGATCTTCAGCTCTTGACCCTGGATCTCTTTGTAGACTCTGATCTCCTCCTCTCTCTCCTTCATGAGCCGCTGCAGCTCCACACGCTGTTTCTCCAAAGACATCATGCTGTCCGTCTTATTGTACAACATATCACGCTTACGCTTTACCTCCATTTTCAGGATGTTGTGCTCCACCATGTTGTCCTGAGAGGTAGGAACAAGTAATTAAAAAGTTCTATCATACAGAGCAGGTGAATAACAACTTGAAGCCTAAATATCTGCATTTCTCTGACCTGCTTCTGGGTCCGTACTAACTTCAGCTCTTTCTCATTGGTCTTACACTGCAGCTCCATCTCTTCCACCTTCTCATGCAAACTCCTCCTGTGAGCCTCAGACTTCTCCAGCTTCTTCTTAAAACCACAGATGTCCTCCTGACCAACAAAGTCACATTAAATCAATACATCTTCACTTATCTTTCATCTTAAGTCAACCTTTGTAATGCAGTCTGACCTCCACTTTCTTAAGCATGCTGGCCTGCAAACCTGCTTCCATTCTCTTCTCCTCCAGAGCCGCGGTCAGCTCTGCGATTTGCATATCCAAAATTCTCTTTTCTTCCGAGTTCACGCTCCCTTGCAGTCGCTCAAGTTTAATTATGAGACAGCTGATCTCAGATTCCTGCAGGAGTGATCACATACAATTCAAACTGATCACTATACCAAGTTGATTTTCAGATGCCATTTGCAGGTATGAATATTTTGTATATATTTTTTGTTTTCTAAAGATCTTGCCTGTTGGTTAATGGCCTTCTGTCGTGCCAGTAATTCCATCTCGATTTTCTTTTGCTCTTTTTCGAGGTTGACGATGGTGTACTTGCTTCTTGAAATTTGGGCGAGGGCGTTTTTTTCGTCATTCTTTAAAGTCTGCAGCTGCTGTTTGTGACGGAACAACTCCTCATTGTGATCGCGCAGAGGTCCCTCCAAATCCTGAGCAAGAAATACAGGTACATGCACCATGATATTGCGTTTATGGCAGTGTTATGAATAGAAAACTGTGTTAGAATAGATAATATGCCTTAACATGCATTTTACAAAATATATGAAAATTCTATAATCTAGCTCAATATCCTTATAAACAACAGATCTAAATACAGATATATGGAAAACTAGTAATAATATCCAGCTATTGTTGCTTCCCCCTGCATGGGTTTTGTGGGGTCATAGCTCACCTTAATTGCCTGTTCCTCGTCCTGAAGATACTGCTCCATCTGTAAGGCCTTTTCTTCCTCACCCAGAGCGGTCTCTGTCACTACTTTGAGCTTCTCCTCCAGTGCAGCATTATAGGCTCTGGATGCTGTCAGCCTATACACAAAACATTACTTGTAGTGTGGATGATAAGGAAGAAAAATGCAATTCCTAAACATTCAACTTAATTTACTCACTTCTTGTTCTTGTCACCGATCTCTTTTTTCAGTCTAAATATATGGGATGTTGCAGCATCCACATCAGATGTTGTTCTATCCAAGGTGTTTTTGCATGTAATTAACTGCAAAGAAAATCAGTATAAGTTGAACAACCAGGAAAGAGTAACATGCATGAACATTTCTTATTATAAATGTCACACTGAAAACTTCACATTCACTCGCCATTTTATATACTACTCATTACAAATAGCTTATCAAGTAAATAAAATGTTAGCATGTTAGATTATTTTGCTTATAGATTAACCTGTTGATGAGTTGTTTTTTACATTAACTTATTAATCATTGGATGCCACCCGAGGACTTTTGGATAGAGAATATTTTCAGACAAATAAGGTTTTTCATTTTAAATGCAAAATGGATAACCTGTATTTTTGTACAACTTTGGCTTAATTACTACTCTGCAGGTATTGTAAAAAGCATCAGAGAAAATAGCATATTTTAAAGTTAGTACATGAGTGGACAATTATTTCAGTAATCAATTTATCAGGTTAATTGTTTCTGCCATAAATAGAAGGCATTAACTTAAATAACAACTTATATGGTTGAGGTTGGCCAACATTTTGAACCTCCAACAGAAATGTTACCACACTAACTGCCACTTTATTGGGTACAAGATTAACCTAATATGGTGGCCAGAGAGGCACATCCAAGACTGACCTCATCTTTGAGCCGGTTGTAGTTGTTCTCATGCTCCTTCAGATCCTGTCGAAGTTTTACGCCCTGTTGGTTTGCTATCATCACCTTTCTCTCAGTCTCTCTGTTGTTGTTCTGCTGGGCGTTGAACAAATTCTTCTTCTCAGAGATAGTGTCATTCTTTTCTCTGACTTTCTGGTTCAACTCGGTAAGTTTCTATCATTAAAATGTTTGAATAAAAAAAAAGATGGTTACAATATATCCAGATTGGATATGTGAAGTGGAAGTGCAGCAACATGACAGTAAAACAATGTTAAAAGTGATAATAAAAGAAAGGTGGGGGGTTGTGGACTTCTTAATTTTTATCAAGCAGCTATAGAAAATGTGTTGATCTTTGGAAATACATGCTGGATTGGAAGTCTCACTGGAGAAAAAAGACTAGACCAAAGAGAAAGGGACTCTATATAAATGAATGTCTTTATAATTGCACTAACCTCATCAAACAAATCCATAACGACGTGTTTGTATTGCAAGTAAGTATTGAATAGTATCTTAAAAGTGACTGTCTGTCATAGTTTCTAATTCTTACCAATGCGCAGTGCTGCATCTCATTGTCTCTTTGCTTCATCTGCCTGAGTGTGTATTCCCATTGTTGGATGAGCTGCTGTGCTTCCTGATGTGCCTGACGCAAATTCTCTGTCGTTTTATCCAATGCAATCTGACAAAAGTGAGCAGAAACTTGTGTGACAATGTAAAATAAAATCATAAATGTTTAGACTTTGGTTCAAGTTGTGTTGTACCTGTGTGGACAGTGTCTCAGTCAACTCTTTGTCCAGAGCTTTACGTTTCTCATTAGCCTCCACAGTCTTTTTCTCAATTGCTAAAGTGAGTGACTAAAGAACACAAATTATATTCACAAAAAGCACAAAATATATATTTTTTACACAAGAAGAAACTGCCTCAGGATGACAGCACAATAATAAATAGCAGACCTTGATCCTTTGCTCGTCCTGTTGTGCGTACTTAATGATGGCCATAGTGTCCTCATCTTTTTGCACTGAGTCCTCCAAAAAAGCATCCATAGTTTGCTGGTCCCAGTTCATCTGATTCTTAAAGTCGTGCAACTTCTGCTTGGTTTTGAAGATCTGGTTCTGTATTTGATGATAAATAAATGTTTTGGTTACAAAGGCTTTCTTAAAGATGATTAAGAAATGTGTGATCCTAACCTCCAACATGTTGCTCCTCTCTGAAAGGTCTCGGAGCTCAGTGTTTGTCTTTGAGGTATCCTGAGTAAGTCTACCAGACTCTCTGTCTGCCAGCGCTGACAAGTGTTTCTCCATCTCTTCTTCTCTCCCCATTGCTCTATGTAAAGCCTGTGAAGAGCAGAAAAACAGAAGTGTAGGTTGTGCTCTCATTTCTGAAATACATTAGTAACTGACAAACTGTCTTGCAACCTCGGTGTTTTCCAGTGCCTGTTTCACATTTTTGAGGTGTTCAACTTGACGCTGCTTATGACTTTTATTTGCTTCGACTTTTTGCTCCAGTTGCAGGACCCGCTTCTCTTTACTGATAAGCTGTAAACCAGAAAATGATACACATTAGCCAATTGATTTGAACTGACTTCATCAATTGTCTCAAAATCAAATAAACGCATGATTTTGGGCCTTCTTGCACTTACCTCCTCTATCAACGCTTTGTTTTGGTCATTGCAGTCGGGGATTGCGAAGCGCACATCCCAGTCCATCTTGGCCATAACGGAGTTAACAAACTTTGACATCTTGTCAAATGATTTATAAAACAAAAATAAATCACAAATATCTGAATTGTTGGCAAATGAAAATGTTTACATAAACTTGATGAAAGGAGCAGTTGTTGACAGTGGATTCAGCCGCCTCTGCTCGACCCGCTGTTGTCTCTGGTCGCCTTGGTAACTGCTGTTTGACCGCGAGGAGGCAGTGTTCACACCATTGAGGTACTAAACAACTCAATGGTTGTAATGCAGGCCAGGGTTTTTATAAATGTTTTATGAATATATAAAGAAGAACAAAATATATTTATAGTCTCAAGTTTATTATAAATTAAGGTTGTCAATATAAAACTACCAAGACTAAAATGTTAACAAAAACAAAAAAGAAACATTTATTTCACTACACACAATTAAACATATCATTCATAAAATTACTAAAAGGTGTTTTTTTTTTGTTTTTTTTAGCAACCTGTGATATAAATGTATCATAAAATAATACAATTCTATCTGAACCTTCATGCTTAGTAAACAACTGAAATGTGCGTAGTGTCTTTTTAAACCAACTGCAACAACACTTCAGAACTTCGGCCTGAGAGCAAGAAGTCACAAAACAACAAAACATCAACCCTGCTTTACTGCAAGTGTCTGTGCTGTGTTAAAATGTCACTCCTGAGGGTTGAAAAGGAAGACAACTAGTTCAGTCCAGCTGCACTCAGTGTCACTGCTGGAGAAAATACTAAACAGCTGTGCTTCTGGTCCCAACATGTGGTCGTGCAAACTCCACAAAGTCATCAATCAGGACAGGCCACGCTCCTGTTTAACACAAACAATCGATGTACCATAGTTGTACCAAAGGATTATTAGAGCTGCATGCTGGGTGTCATGTTGGATGTACGAACCTTCTTCATCATAATTTGACAGGTCATCTGTTATCATTGTGCTGAAATCTAGTAAGAGGTTCCAAGTGTCCTTTGGAATAGATTTTTTGTGATGCTCCTAGAAACAGAAAAAAAACACAAGTTATTAAGTTATTAAACAGTAACAGTCTTTCACATAACTAGTAGTAATGTTAACTCACAACTAAATATTAATATTAACTCACAACTAAATATTTATTCCAAAGGTCCAAAAATTTAAATCTTCCACTCAAGACTAAATTCCAATACGCTATTGCCATTTCTAAGTCTGGAAAAAAGAAATAATGTTATTACAACAACACACAAACAATCCATACACACTTACATACTTAAAAAATACACTTACCCAAAACTTTTTGACCAGGGTTCTTAGCAAAATTAAATGTAAACTGGTAAAAGTCTTTGAATTTTCTCTGGTCATTTAACTCCTGCTCCAGCTTTGGTAACTGAGCTTTTAATTTCTCTACACTGTCACACCTGAGAAGTATAAAACACTGTTATATACAGCCATAGTAAGAAATTAATTACATTTAATAGTTTCGCCTACCCTTGTTCTGTCATGCCATCCATGAATTCTTGCTTCGAGAACTCACACTGTGTTGCAGCCTTAAACTTCCAGGCGATAAGCAGCACATTTATACTAGCCGGGTCCAATCCCAGGTCATCACAGAACTGCTGGATCCCGTCAATACCAATCTTGTTGTTATCGTGAGGGTCTAATTAAATGGAAAAAATGTATAATAAAAAATAAATAAATAATAACACATCTAAATACACTATTGTTTAATATGTTGATGGTATACATACCTTTATATCTGTTGTAGAGCTGTTCAAGTTTTGTCCTCTCTAAAGTGGGTTTTAAATTACAAACATAGACTCCTGGGTTTTGAAAAAACTTGTCTGTGGCAACATCTAATTTCCAGCCATTTTGTGATAGACAAGTGAATGCCGTCTTCTCATTAGTTTGTGTGAAAACCATGAACTGACGAAGCTTCTCTTTCTGTGAAGATCTTAGCTTGTTCTGGCGTATAAAGCATTTTTAGACAATTAATACTATAGTAACATTCGGGTCATGTTTAAAGTATAATAAAGTCTATTCCAAAATGTACTGTTTATTTGCCTGTATACAGTGCTGGCGTTCATCAAAAACAAAACCAAAGACAGATCTTAAAATTCAATCAAAGGGAAGCGCTATTTGCACCAGAAGCTAAAATAGTGTTTGTTGTATTTAAAAGGCTAACGAGACAGGCTAACTAACATGACATGAGCTCGATGCGTTGTTTTTACTTGACAAAAGAGGCGTTAACAATGTTCAATAAATAAACCATGTAATGTTTTATCAGACTTAAGTAATTTTACACCCCGGTTCTGCATAAAAGGTGTTTTTGTCTCACCATGTTTGTTTGTGCCCGTCCCTTCACGTCCATCGGGCTTCAGCTGCGGCTGTGTGTGAAGAAATCAAAGGGTTTCCGGTTTGAGAGTGACCTTTCAGCGTAAAACCAGAAAAAGAAATACTCTAATCAACGAGATGATAAAAACACAGTTTAATTATATCAGTTCATGATGTTAATTTGAGTCCATTGTATTTCAATACCACAATTTAAAAAACAGATAAAACAATGCCAAAAAAATGTGCCTTTATTTTGAAATATCTCAAAGACTAAATAAATCGCCGCCTCAAGCTAAAAACAACATAATTCAAACATATATAACCATATAGGTAATAAACTGGTGCGCACATCCATTGTATTTGAAAAAAATATATAAAAAATCACGGTAAATTCTTTATGTAAATGCCCCTATGATATGCCCAAAAACATATAGGGTCCGGTCGAGGATCATTGCTAAAACTATTAAACTGTTCTCATAGTTTTAAAAGTTGTTGCCGTGTGGAGATGAGGTGGTTTGAGGTAAATGCATAGGGTAAATGTAATGTAGTGTAGCAATAGACCATGGAGTCCTGCAGGCGGCAGTAATGGACTGCAGAAGACTAGCAAACTGTCACGGAAAGACCAGAAGAACCAACACACAGCCTAAAGTAGTGTTGAGGTCCTCAGTGGTTGAGGTACTGCTCTAGTTCGTCCTGGATGTTTAGAGCCGCTGTGAATCGTTTTCAGAACAAATGGAAGTCCTATCGACACCGGTTTGTGCCGTGGATTATACTGAACCTGTCTAAAAATGAGAAAACTCTTCGAAAAGTGGGTGAGCGCAGTAGGGACAAGCTTGTCCCAGACGAAGAAGTGTCCCACAGCCTTCTGCGTCTCTTCAGGCACCTTCACAAGAGCAGTAATAACACTCAAAACTACTCCGTCTGGCCTTCAAGAATTCATGACGAGTTCGGACCAAGTACAGTCTGTGCATATGAAGTCATGATACAAACTCTGGGGTTTTGTATTGAAAAAAAGCAAAGCACTTTACCCTTTGCAGGAACTGGAGTTTTTGTCACAAGTGGTATTGTACCAAAAGGAGCCACAGTTGCCATGTATCCCGGAACAGTGTACCAGGCATATGAGCCCATTCTTCTGCAGTCCATTGGCAACCCATTTGTTTTTAGATGCATCGACGGGGTACTTGTGGATGGAAATGACAAAGGTATATCTAAAATGGTGTTCAAGTCTTGCAGTGGCAGGGACAGACTGGGGCCATTTGTGACCAGTGACACAAGCTGGTTAACAAGCAGTCCTTTAAACCCTCTTGCTGTGGGACAATATGTTAACAACTGCTCTAATGAGAAGTCTGCCAATGTGTGCTATCAGGAATATGATGTACCCTACAAATTTCCCATTGAGCTCAGACAGTATTTGCCAAATGTCAACTACAGTCAGGACTCACACCAGAGACCTTTACGTTGTGTAGTCTTGGTGTCACTCAGGGAAATTGCAGCTGGAGAGGAACTATTTTCCAACTATTACACTATTGTCCATTAACATGGGTTGCAAATAATGATTGAGTTAACCCATAATCTGAAAAACACAGTATACACTTTTTTTTGTTTATTTACATGTTTATGTAAATATGGTTATTTTTAAGACATTTTGTATTACTATAATTATCATAATTAAGTCCACCAGAGCTCCCCAAAATCTCTGACGACATTATTTGTCCCTGTGACTTAATAAATATTTTTGTTTGCACAAACTGTCTTTTCTGATGCACACATAGGCCTACCCAATAGTGCACCAGTGCACCACTGATATATGTTTTTGTGTGTAAATTATTTTTATTCCCTTTTTTTTGTGATAAATAGTTCCCATTTTAGTGGAAAAGTGTTATATACTAATATTTGTAACTTCTATAATGATTCCATTATAGCATTTAACATAATCACTATGTCACTGCAAATTTATAGTTTTGTACAAACTATACAAAAACAAACGACATAGGTCTGAAATATTTATTTTAACTAAGATATTAATAGATCATTTAAAGACCCTTTTTGAGTTGCGCAACGTCGACGACATATATTTTGTCCTCTCTGAGGCACTATATCAGCCCTACTACGAACTATTACTGCAACATTCTTCCGCCGATAAAACTAGTCCAAGAAAAAATGTTCCTCTAATGTTAATACAATATAATTCTAAATACATTGAGTGCTCTTAATAACATACCATTATCCAGTAATTATTTTGCTAAGATTTGTAGATGTGTAAAGTGAAACTAAGGGTTAAGTCCGGGGGAGAAAATAGTCCGGCTCCATAAAGGCAGTAGCCTTCGCCATCAGCGATCTTTCCAGTCGCATGCTGAAGTTGCGTACGGATCATGTCTAGCGATTCTGCTGATTACAACAGGTAAAGATAATGTTTGATTTATCTGAGACGTATAACCGGCTCATTATTACTAAAGACAAAAACGCTTTACTGTAATAGAGGAATAAGAACGTGTAAAATACAATATAGTTTCTTTCATGCTATGTGAGGCCTCAGCCTGTGCCAGGGCGACCGGCTAGATTTGTTCTATTTCCATGGCTACTTCAGTGTATCGCAAAATCATTATTTTATATATCAAACAGTCAGTTTTAATAGGAAAATCTAAACGACATGTTGTTTCTTTAATGTGACATTTAATTATATCAGAATTTGCTGTTAAATCAGATAAAAGTTGCTGAAGTGGTAGCATGGCCTAGCACAGGCTGCTTTGCCATCATTGGCACTATAGGCCCGATTGTCCGACATATTTGTTAAGGTTGAGGCTCCATATTGAGACAAAACGGAGCGGCATCCGGCGTAGCTTTACTATTTTATTAAAGACTGAAGCTAGACAAGTCAATGGGATGGTGGCAGTTGGACTTATTCCAAGGTTACATAAGGGTCTTTTTTTGGGGGTACCGTTAGTTGGAATTTGACACGTGCGTGGTGCAGAGCCCGGGCTGTAAGGGGATCCTCTTGGGCGTAACCAGGGCCTAGCACACCACTTTGGGCTCGTACCGGGCCGGAGCAGATCTGTCGGGGTTCCCGCTCACCTACGCCTCAATCTGACGCAGTTCCTTTGAACGTGCCATTGCGTTCACATGGGTCGGCATTTTTTCCAGTGTCTAACATCAAACCCCCTCTTTGCATTTCAGTCCTGCAGTTTTATTCAGTGGTTTGTAGATAAGTGCACTAAAGAAACACTAGACGCGACCGTTACTTTACTTGACAGCTCTTGTCAAGTGTCACTGCTGTTCCCCTCCAATGTGTGGCAGTAGTGGCCTTAGCTGTGCATGTTCTGCCGGAAAGAAACCGAGAAAGATTTTAGCTGAACAGCAGCCCTTTCTTCTCCATGCGACACGTGGTGGAAGAGTGCGGCTGTAGAGGCTCGATTTTAAACATCTTTAAACTCTTTTAACTAATGACTGCAATAGACGTGCACGTATCTGTTGTTTCAGCCTTTAACATGCAGCTATCTGTGTGTGTCCAGCTCAAGAGACCGAGACCATGGCGGGCCCGATGGAATGGAGCCTGATGGTGTCATTGAGGTAAATGCTTTTTGCTTCTGTAAATGCTATCCTATTGTGTTTTTTTTTAACTAAACATTTATCAAAATAATAGTTTTATGAAAATAATTACATTTTTCTTGGTGCACATAATGACTTGTTTGCCCATGTTTTAATCTAAGTAATGTGTAATTTATTTTTGGTGATTACAGAGCAATTGGAATGACATTACAGACAACTTTGATGATATGGTCCTGAAGGAGACTCTTCTCAGGGGAATTTATGCATATGGTTTTGAGAAGCCATCTGCTATTCAACAGAGAGCAATCATCCCTTGCATTAAAGGTATGCAAGAAATTAAATTAGGTCGTTATGTTAGAATCATGTGAAATGATGTTTTACCATCTTTCGGGACTTACTCAGTAATGGGGATAGCTAAGTTCACTGATCATATCTGCTGAATGTGTAAATGACAGCCATTTTTAAGAATTGATTGATTTTAATGTTGCATTTAATTGTCTTTTTGTCAGGCTATGACGTCATTGCTCAAGCCCAGTCAGGCACTGGCAAGACCGCCACCTTCGCCATCTCTATCCTGCAGCAGCTGGACATTGAGCAGAAGGACACACAGGCTCTGGTGCTGGCTCCCACCAGAGAGCTGGCTCAGCAGGTATGCTGTCTTCAGGTTGTACTGCTCTGCGTCACTGATCAATTTGTCAGACTCTGTGTCAAATAGATCTTTTGAGATGGCTGGAGCTTGCTGTATGGCACTAATCTAAAACATGGTGAAATGATGGCATACCATCTTTCGGGACTGACTCTAGACATGGAGAGTCCTTATTATACTGATCACTTGTATAGCCCCCTTAACATTATTGGGACTTCCCTATAAGTCCTGTTATTTGATAAGATTTTTTTTGTCTGTAGATCCAGAAGGTGATCTTAGCTTTGGGTGACTACATGGGAGCGACCTGCCACGCCTGCATTGGTGGGACCAATCTCCGAAGTGAAATTCAGAAGTTTCAGGCTGAGGCTCCCCACATAGTGGTGGGCACTCCAGGACGTGTGTTTGACATGCTCAACAGGAGACACCTGAGTAAGTGACATGTCCTAGGCAAAACAAATGTTAACCTCCAAAGAAAACTAATTTGTTTTTCTTTTTTCAAGTCCCCAAATACATTAAGATGTTTGTTCTGGATGAAGCTGATGAGATGTTGAGTCGAGGATTCAAAGATCAGATTTATGAAATCTTCCAAAAGCTGAGCACTAACATTCAGGTGAGTCTTAACATCCACAACACGACCCTTCTGCATCAAAGAGATCTGCTATAACTGTTTCATTCAGACTAGTCTGTGTGACGCAGTCATGCTAGCAGAGCAGTGCGCAGAAGAACAAGCGCTGAGCTGAAAACAAGCTTTGGTCGAACCTCTTAATGTTCATTGATCATTGTCTCAAGGCTCAGTGCTACATAAACATATAATGTTAATTTAAACTTGAAATAACGTTTTGTTGTATGCAGGTGGTTTTGCTCTCTGCAACAATGCCTGCAGATGTGTTGGAGGTGACAAAGAAATTTATGCGAGACCCTATTCGCATTTTGGTCAAGAAAGAGGAGCTTACCCTGGAGGGTATTAAACAGTTCTACATCAATGTAGAGCGAGAGGTAAGTGAATAATGACTACATTAAACTGTCCTTCTCTTTAAAGCACCCTGCTGAAACTACAAGAGCCAGACCTCTGAGGTTTGGCTCCTGTGGCTATGTGAGTACGGGTACACCAGGGAAGGAGAAAAACACACAGCATCAAAAATGAGACCTGGAGGGACCTCTTTCTTAATGTCCAGTGTCCTATGTCTCAAGATCCTGTGTTACATCTATAGTAACTGATATAAGAGATTGGTTTGATTCTAATATAATGTATTGCATGTTTTTGAAGGAGTGGAAGCTGGACACCCTGTGTGATCTGTACGAGACTCTGACCATCACACAGGCTGTCATCTTCCTCAACACCAGGAGAAAAGTGGACTGGCTGACAGAGAAGATGCATGCTCGAGACTTCACTGTCTCTGCTCTGGTAGGCAGTTGTGAAACCTGTTGTGTAAGGACTACTAGGCGTGGTGGTGGTTGAACACGTTTGTGTTGGTGCCTGCAGCACGGGGACATGGACCAGAAGGAGCGTGATGTCATTATGAGGGAGTTCAGGTCTGGATCCAGCAGAGTGTTGATCACTACTGATCTTCTGGTACGTCTTTGAGCTGCTGCTGTTCAAATATTGTACACCCCAAATGTTTGTCTTCTGTAACCGTCTTGAAGTGACGAAGCAGCTAAAACTTTGGGGAGATTAGTGCCCATTCTCCACAATGGTTTCCTCAAATGTAGGAATCTGTTACTTAACAATGGGATACATATAATCTTGTACACATTTTTGAATGTGACTGTCTAACCTGTGCTCTCCTCTTCAGGCTCGTGGCATTGATGTGCAGCAGGTTTCCCTGGTCATTAACTATGACCTCCCCACTAATCGAGAGAACTACATTCATAGGTAAAGCTCTGCTCGAGGTAACATTCCTGGGTTTAACTAGGCTGGAGTCTGATGGCCTTTTTGTCTTTAACTTTTTAAAGAATTGGTCGTGGAGGCCGATTTGGCAGAAAAGGAGTTGCTATCAACTTTGTCACTGAGGAGGACAAGAGGATTCTTCGGGACATAGAGACGTTTTACAATACGACTGTGGAGGAGATGCCTATGAATGTGGCAGATCTGATTTGAGCCCTGAGATTCTTTTTTTTATTAAACGCAGTGATAGCGATTGTCCACTTGCATTGTGCTTATAATATTTGAGGGGAAAAAACTTCTCAATGCTAAACTTTGGATCAGAATTTTGGTATGTGTTAAAGCGAGGTGACTTCTATGGTGGTCCCTCCTAGACAGTTGTAGATTCTAACCTCAACTCTTGGCTGGTTGGAGCTACAAAGCCATGGGGTCTGTAAACTTTAAGGTCCTTATCAGGTATCACTTTACATGTTCAATTAAAATGCGTGTATTCGATGTTCTCCACCATTTAGTAACTTACTTGTGGACTAAAAGGTATAAGTGCTGTATAAAGTCTGCGAATTATGTAATGCTAACATATGTGCGATATATCGTGGGCCTTCTTAAATATAGGCACTTGTCATGTTGTACTGTAGATTTACTTGCTTTTTGTTATTTTTGTGAATGTTTTAATTTAATGTACCATATTTTTATCCCACCTGCTTTATCAGAATCTTCACTGGTTGGTTGTTTTGCTGACGTGGTTTTACCTTTACCAGAGAATATTTCCCCACCTTGTTTATTTTCAAGACTTCCTCTCCAGAATTGTATAAATGTCTTAATAAACTAAATTGCTGTAAAAAATTAGATTTGTCTTGCAGAACGCATTTTGGTAGGGTGCACGCTTTTCCTCGGTAAGCAGGATGGTGGGGGTTAGGGTGTGCTGCCGTCTAGTGGCACTGGCCCGCAGTGACATCTACTTACCGCTAAAAACGCATTTAAAAATGTAGTTACAAAACAATACCCCTGGCTTGCTGGATCCAGTCATGCAATAGTTGAAAGTGAGGGATGTACACATACAATCTCAATAAATTAATCATACACCACTGAAGAATAAGAAAACTAAACACAACTCATTTGGACGTTGACTTAATTGAGGCCACGGTGCAAGCTGAAGTTTCGACTTCTCACCACAAGGACAAGTCAAGACTAGGGATGGGAATTGATAATATTTTTCCGATTCCATTATCAATACTCTTAAACGATCCGATTCTTTATCAATTCTCATTTAGTTAAATATGAGTACAAACAGGTCTTATTAACATAAGTTTGTTTTATATCCTATATATGCCTCAATGATCCTACCATTTAAGCTGGGCACACAATAGCCTAC
>JAVQKG010140227.1:0-10828 GCA_036025885.1 Hypseleotris bucephala | reverse complement strand
GGACCAGATTTGTAAAAACTGGGACAAATCAGTGTCCCATCAGATATCTGTTGGGACATGGGACAAGGAGCTTAAAACTGGGACTGTCCCTATTAAATCGGGACACCTGGTCACCCTAGGCTAAGTGTGTGTCTGTGATGGGTGGGAGTGTGGACTCTGTTAGGGAGCTGGTGGAGAAGAGAATGATACGGCTGTAAAAATGCCAATCCAATGTTATTGCTGTCCACTACCAGCCAGTGAAATCAAGGCAATTTTCACACAGCTATTTTCAGAAAGCAATAATATTTGAAGCTTATAATAACATAAAGATTGAACCCCCGTCAATGTCACATCATTTCTGGCCTTTTGAATGGTCCCCGTTCTCTCGTCAGATGAAGTGACAGAGGCGAATGGTCAAAGTACCCGTCAATCAAAGCTCTCTAATGGTTTTCATGTTTTAGTTCTTTCTCAAGCTTAAATGGAGGCAGAATTTCTGACATGTACTCTTGTTATATGTTGTAGCTTTGGAAATGAGGGTTGCATTTCTATTAAAATTAGTGCTTCATGATTTGATATTTTGCAAAATTTTGATGCAAGAAATAGTTATTTTATTTACTAGTCAAAATAGATGAAGACAATCAATGCCAATGCCAATAATAGGACTAAATTACGGAAATTATAAAAAAAAGTTTTAGACTTACGGTATATGTAGAATATATATTACACAAAAAGCACACTTTTATTTAAGGCGTCAATATGAATGCTGGTTGCTGGTTTAATGCTAGCAATATATTTTGTATATTGTGCAGCCCTAATCAATACCAACTACCAAAACATAGCCTGCTCTCTGACTTCATCCTCAGATCAGGTGTGCAAAGGTCTGTGTCACATGACCTGTATGTCACATGACCTGTCCGTCACATGACCTGTCCTCATTGGGCTGTTGCCATGGCGATTGACACGAGACTTGTTTATGGACCAAGGGTTTGACTCAGTGCTTTCCATTACTGATTAACCACACAGGATTTAGGCTAAAACATGGTGGAAAGTCCCAATGTGCTCCAGTGACACAGCAAGAAAGAAATGCTGTGATGAAGTCAGCTTTGGCTGGTTTTGACCACAACACTATGGTTTATTATATAATTCACAAAAGTCATGAGATCAAAGATGGAGAAAGCAGGCTATGTCAGTGTTGTACTGTATGTTGCAAGTACTGTTTCAACAAAATAATTTCACTCAAGTAAACAAACAAATAAATTCTACAACTACTAATTGCTTCCACTACTACAATATTATTTGAAAGTAACATGTATATAGTGGAGGCAAAAGTGGTTAGTGATCTCTAGGAAGTTGTGGGTTCAATTCCCAAGATGACAAGTCCTCCCCATGTTATTGTGAGTTTTTTCCATTCTTAGAAGTCAATTATTTGTATCGTTAAGTTGCCCCTAATGAATGGTTGTTTGTTGATTTTGTTTCATCCCTGTGACTAACTGGTCATTTTCTGGGCTATTACCCACCTAAGGCCCATAGTTGATGCAAAACTGCAAATCCCCAATACAAGTGGACAAAAACATAATGAAACAAGTAAGATATAGTAAATTTGGACCTTTGCATAGCGTGGACAAAAAGTAAGGGGAGCAATGATGAGAAGTAGCCTTTCCTCCTATGAAAGCAGAGCACAGTCCAAAAACAACAGCAGTATCCTTTCAGTGCATAATCAGGACGGGTGGACAGTGTGGATAATGGAGGCCAGACAAGCAGGGCAGGGGTTTCTAGTTTGCGAGCTAGCTCCCTGCTACGCTTCATTACCTATTGTCATGTTGCGACATGGCTAGGACTGCTCTGGGCTTTCTGTGTGTGTTGCTATGGCCCTGTTTTTGTCTGTGCCAATGTGGGTCTGTCTGGATGAAGAAGATGGTGGAAGCCATTGTATTAGCCAGTATGTATGAGTGGAGGCTACTGTGTAGTGAGTGGAGGCTACTGTGTGGCAAATATATATGATGAGTGGATGGTACTGTATGGCAGTGGTGGTGGGCAATATGGAAATCAAATTATGATATGAATGGATATGAATTAGGGAAGATCATTGAGTCGTGATACAGTGCATTCATTTATGCTCTCTTCTTCATGTCATTTTTTACTATAATGGCAGGAAATTACGATTAACATTGGATTGGATGTACTGTACATTGATATTGTATTTTAAAATGTTTAATGAAGCAAATCTAAGTAAACTAAAATCATGATCAAATCGAAATTATGATCTTGATCCTAATAAAATCGTGATATTGTATTTTTACCATATCGCCCAGCCCTACTGTATGGTGTATGTATTGTCCACCCAGTGTGAACTACTGCTGTCTGCTGCATCGGGTTGGCTCACTGACAGACTGGAACTGGTCCAATAAGTCACACCATCTTTAGCCCTGTTCTAGTCTCTTCTCTTTGATATGTTCTTTTAAAACTGACATTATTGTAGCTTTTATAAAAATGCTTGGCTTCTTGTAAATTACCAAAAATAATAACCGATGTAGAATTGAAAGTTGTGACTTGAGTCACATATTTGATTACTTGTGACTTGACTTGAAAGAAATGAGCAAAGGCTTGTGACTCGACTTCAACACAAATGACTCTGGACTTTCACTTGACCTGCGACTCGGACTTGGAAGCCATTTACTTGCAGCTTAACTTGTGGTCAAAGACTTGAGACAACTTGCCAAACAATGACTTGGTGCCACCTCTGAATAATAACTATCACACAAAACAGATGATAATTTGGATATGTCTGGCACAAAAGATATTGTATGTAATGCTAAACAAACAACATGCACAGTAAATACTAAAAAGATTAACAATGTGGATTTACCAGGTACTACTTGAAAGAGAAGTTTTAGCTACACTTATATGCCTGGTAATTTGACTACCTTGATTGTGTCAAAACATCGCTATTGTTTTTGCCAAACTACATTTTTTTAATTCAATGTCTATCAGCTATATTCAGAACAAAAAAAATGCAATAATATTCAGTCTAAGTACACAAAAACAATATTGTCATTTTTTTTTTAGGATTCATTTCCTTGTTTGATTCTTCTAAATGACTAAACACTTCCTCAACTTCAAAGCCAATAACAGTTGTCAGAATACAGCTTTCCAGAATGTGCCCCACCTGCAAATATGTAATAGCTAAGTACATATAAAACACAAAGAAAAACGTATGGGAAAATACATCTTCAAATGTTAGCCAGCACTATTCATACAGCATATTTCTAAAGAGGAACAAACAAGCTCCACAACAAAGCCAGTGAACTTTCGACCTCCAAATGTTTATATTTATCAAACTTTCATTTAATCCTCAAAGAAAGTTTCTGTAAAGGACATAAGCCCTCCAACCAAGCCACGGGTTGCGACAGAAAACGGTATGACATCTCCAAGTGAAATGTGCTTTAAGCTGCTCACGTGCACCCGAGATGTCAAAACACGCACTAACATTGACTCTAATTCTACACTACAAAATCTGACAACTTAACCTCACAAAACAATTGCCTTGAAAGATTCAGATTAACTGACCCTTAAGTGACCCTGTAGAAGGCCAGATTTTGTAATAATTCTGCATAATGTAATAAAAACTTGTAACATCTTACTAAATGTGCTCAAATTTATTGCATATTACATTTGGTCAGTTTATTACAAAATGTGGCAGTGTATTACATTGTGTTTTTATTACACAATGAATATTTAATTACATTTTGGCAGATAATTACATAATACAGAATTATTACAAAATTTGGCTCAGCAGACTCCCAAAATCCAATGAACTTTATTATGTTACTTTACTTTATTTAGTTAAAATTGCTTCAAAATCAAAACTTAAGCTGAGAGACTAACACGAGCAAAGAGGAACTAAATTAAGGAAATAATCATGACTAAATGATGACTTTTAAAACATGCATTTAGTCATTAGACATTTCATTCAAGGCTCTAAAAGCATTGCTATACTGATAATGCATATGGCAATAATGCAATAATAATTATTCTGAAATATATTGTGCAGCCAACTATCTATATATACAGTCAACTATCTCATCACATTTTAATAAAAAAAATCCTACAGTCACTTAGTACAGCACTTTTCTAGATTTAGTTTAAAGTAAGGTTAACTTGTCAAATTTTACAGTGGTATCCATCTACATCTCCTCCTCCATGTCTTTAAAGGTGCCAAGTTACACAAGAAGGATCGTCTTCCTAACGCGAACGCTCCGGGAGAAATTTGTCATCGTGCCACCTCTTGCTCTTTTCAAGCCCTTCCCAATTCTCGCTCCAATCCATCTATATGTTCTAGTTTAGCAAACAAGTCACACACTGTATCCATTGGGATTTACTGTTTGTAAAATATGCAGTGTTACGACATAGGTCCTATTACCTAAAGGAAGTTATGATGCAGAGGTGAGTGTATTCATGCACACCTGGAGAACAGATGGTTTTATGGACATAATTTGTGCTGAAACATCTTGCACAAAAAGCCAAAAATAGACTCCTAAGATGTGCACGTAATTATGAATCATTCTCTTTAAACTCTAGGTGGTAGTGACAGTCTTCTAGTTTTTGCCTGCTTGAAATTAAACAAACCAGGAGACACGGTGGTCACTTTATTACCTAGTTCACACAATGCACAAAATTTGTGATTTAAGTGAGCATGGCTTTTGTTGAGGTTGGCTGCTGAGAACAGAAACTGGTGATGTATTGGGAATGGAAATTAAAGAGAATGGTCTCAAAGAAAGAAAATATCCAGTGAGCACAATTCTGCAAGTGGGTATTTTGAATAGAAATACAAAGGCTACAGTAGGGTTGGGTGATTTGGGAAAAATACAATATTATGATTTTATTAAGCCAAGATCATGATTCCGATTTTATCATGATTTTTGCCTTGGAAGACTACTGACATAAAACCCTTTTTACTGCAAATTCTTTGTACATCCAATCCAGTGTCCATCATAATTCATCATACATAATACTATTTATTTTTATGTTTTATTCATATGAACACTGGCATTGTTACAATAAAAAGCCAGTTAAGAGCAGAGCATAAACAAATGGACTATATCATGATGCAATGATCTTCCCAGATTAGCGGATCATCATAACTTTATATCACAACTCTTTTTTTTAGACAATATTACCCATCTTTAACTCAGATAACCCTTGATGGGATATAGAAACAGAAAGCCACAGTCGGGCCACTTTATTAGGTACAGGGCAATGAAGTACTGTATATAGTAACCAAGTGAGCATTCAAATCATTTTCAAAAGGAAATCTCACCAGGGTAAGAGGCAGTAAATGTTGAGTATTTTGCATTAACAGAGCTTTTTACTGAACATCTTACTTCAAGAAGAATTTAAGACAGCGTTAGACTAATGTAAGTTCAGAGCAGCTCTAACTGTGTACTTGCATCTTAATGAGTCTGATCTTTTCAACATATGCCTCTCCATATCAATCCCTTTTAGCAGCTGCCAGCTTATGTAAATGAATAGGCATATTCATCTGCATCTTTCTGCTAGAGATCTGCGTCAGCTCAGAACAAAAGGCAACCAGGCTCCAACACACATTCGACTGTTTAGCCAGTGGTATTCAAATATAGCCTTGAAGCAAACATTGTCAGTGGGTGCATATCTGAACACAGTAATCTGATAAAAATGAACTGTGAAAATGTTTTAAGAAATGCAGTAAGGTAATGCTTTTAAAATGTAGTTGGTTTTTGTGTTGCAAAGGGAGCAAGAGACATAAACCCATTGCCTTGGCTTCTAGTTTCGTAGGCACTATGTTAAATTGGTTTAACTCCAGAAACCTGATCACAAAATCTCTGGAATTACCATAAAGAGCCAGAAAGATGTGAGCAGCCTACAGCTACTGATAAAATTGATGAAAGTACCTACACAAGTAGACTTTAAAAATGACTGGATGCATGTCTCTAAACACTAGGACTGAAAGATTAATCGAAATTTAATCGAAATCGTAATTTTAATTGTCACAATTAGCAAATCGCAAAGACTGCAATTTTTTAGTCAGTACAATATCTCATCGCAAATCTAATCGTAATTATAATATCTGTCAAGAAATTTTTTAATTGTTCAGCCCTACTAAACACCATCTTTGAATTTTGTTAATTTAAAAAGCAGATAAATAAACGGTATATTTTTAAAGCTGTCTTCAAACTCGCCTGAAGCATTTTCACTATAATGTCTTTCTGAACATCTAATATTCAATCTGATATTGTAAATTGGTCCTGCACACTGCTCCTGTCATACGAGATGTCTGGGCCTATTCAGCTAGCATCAGTCTGTTGCGTGTATCTATTCATTGCTACCTTCCTCGCAACAATTCTTAATTACAGTCAGACTACCACCACCCAAACAACAGATGATGTGAAAGGAGTAGTTGGGCTGTGAGACCTCGAACCTGTCATGGCTGCAAGGTGATGCATGTAATATGGCGAGAAATTTAATCTAAATGCAGCCTTCTACAGATAAGCCTTTCATTTTTATCTGCATTCCAATATACTGGGAATTCTCCACATGCACGTAGCCATAAAGTGATGTTTTTTTATATTTTGCTACTGTCTTGTAGACCAAATTTCACTACAAACTGTCTAAGGGTGCAAAAATGTGGTACATTTATTGTTTTTGCAAATGCAATCCCTCTCACAATGGCAACAATAGTATTTTGTTTATTTGACAGAATTTATACTCCAAGTAAATACAATCACATCTTCAAATAAAAATTATGAAAAGCTTTACTTCTTTTTAGGCATTGGCAAGTCCTGGGCTGGTCTCATTTGGTTCTGCTTTAGTCCTGGTTTGGTCCTTTAAAATTTTGAATTAAACCCATATAGTAAATTTGCCTATTTCTGCTTTCTTACATTCACAATGCACAAATATGGCAAGACATCTTGTAATGGCAGTACTAAACACAGTTATGACATATCAGTGCTTATTCCTCTCCTGTGTGCCCAACAACCCATGTAATGTCCATACTGTTTCTACTCATTTCTGTCTCGTCTGTCTGAATTGCCCACTGTGCTGTGTTTGGAGTGAGCCAGTTTGGGCCTGGCTGCAGTGAGCTGTAGTGTGTCTTAAGCTGATTGTACTTGGCACATCCTCATCAGTGCCTACCTGAGTCATGGTCTGCCTCTAGCGCCGTCAAATGCAGCTCTTTCCACATTTTTACTTACTGAGAAAGAATTCAGGCTTGGTCCAATTTTCAAAAATCTAAATAAATCCAGGTTTAGTGCATGGTCTAAATGGTTTAGACACACGCCGTGACTTTGACCAATCTGAGCATTGAAAGTACCGGTCCAACAGTCAGGCTTTGTATTCAAATGCCCACTTTCCCAATAGACCAATTTCTTGAATAAAACTATTGTTAAACTTAAGTAATAGATACTTATATGTCTTTCCCAAGGTCAAATTTAAGCACATCCAAATAAATACATATTAAGGTCTACAAGTCCAGCAACATATTAATTTCCAACAGTACAAAAATGATACCAAATGCTCAATTCAGTGAAGTGACAACAAATACACCAGGAACCAAGCCTGATGAGAAGCCTCCGTTTTCTTTTTGTCCATTTGAAGGACCTAATTAGGAACAAGTGGCTGCAAATGATTAACGAGTACAATCACAAACACTTGAGCTCTGGCAAAATGGGCTACTTTGTGTTGATTCAACCATGACACTGAAAAACATGTATGATATAATATAGTCATGTTCGATTGTCTAGTCACAATGTTATGTACGTATTTTATTTATGATACATATTTTCAACATTTAGATTTTTGTGGTGAAAGTTAGCCCTGAAATATAACTAATTCACTCACTGGATTCAGTTATTAGATAGTCCTTGTACCTAATAAAGTGGCAAACTGTGTGGCCTGCTGCTGTAGCTCACCTGCTTCATGTTTAATCATCTTGTGAATTCAAAGACACTGCAGATCTTGATGCAATGAGTGGTCAACTAAGCCAATGTTGTCATTTCAAACTTGACCTATTAACATCACATTTTCGCCCATTAACTGCCACTCACTGGATAACCATTCACTGGCTAATACCTAGACAGATCCACCATGTTTAAAGTCACTTAAATTACCTTTCTTCTTTTTGTTTATTTAAAAAATTCACATATGCGCATGACTACTGTATATCCATTTGCTTGATACAATGTGATTTGGCTGATTTGATTAGTTCTTTTGAGTTTCCAAACAGGTAAAAAGTCTACCTAATAAAGTGGCCAGTGAGTTTATGTCCTAAATACTTAATAGTTGCCCATGTCTTACCCATAAGTCCCTACTGTTTAGTGATGCTATGTCACAGAGGTGTATTGTGTTGTCTTGCAGCTGAGATGCACTGCTGCTGCTGCATGGCTCTGTCCTATGTTGACGTGTGTTGACACTCACTGCTGTGTAAGCTCTGTGCTCTGGCTGCATATAAGAGACACTGCCTGGGGTGTATATGTGTGTGTGTTTATGTGTGTGTGTGTGTGTGTGTGTGTGTGTGTGTGCGTGTGTGTGTGCGTGTGTGTCATTGTTGTCATAAGAAATGTTGCAACCTTGAGAGCAGCTAGCAGCTAATGTGTTAAGGTAAAGGTGTGCAGAAGAGATGATTTGCTATCATTTGCCACAACAATTGACTGCACTGCATTTCTATTCCATGATACATTCAAATCAGTGTGACCCAGACAATAGCTGCAAAACAGACAGACAGAAACAAAACATGGAGGTGGCGAGGAGAGGGTAGGTGGTGTGACTGTGCTACAAAACATCACCATAGGAAGAATTATATCAT
Source organism: Hypseleotris bucephala (assembly GCA_036025885.1). Taxonomy (NCBI): domain Eukaryota; kingdom Metazoa; phylum Chordata; class Actinopteri; order Gobiiformes; family Eleotridae; genus Hypseleotris; species Hypseleotris bucephala. The sequence goes on along the minus strand of JAVQKG010140227.1, from coordinate 2,013 downwards.
GCTAATGCCATGTTAAGCTAATAAGAGGTATGGGGGTGAGATGTATAGGACAGGTGTTTAGGGGACACAGCATTACCTTTCGGGGGACGAGGATTTCTCCGAGTTCACGGACATGAGCGGTGCCTGGGAGCCGCTCGTTGGCCCGGAGACCACAGGAGCTGGCGGTGAAGCAATGGCAAAATCGGGAAAAGAAACAGCTTTGAGGCTTTTTCGTCTAGCTTGTATTTCGGTGTCTGGGCAAAGGAGAGGGTTACTGACTACCCCCTCCTCCTACTTCTCCTCTTTCTCTTGTCCTCTCAGTCGCTCAGCAGACAAGAAAGGATGGAGGACAAGGCTTTGCAAAAAGACAGAAAAACCTTAGAAAATGTGAAATCTAGCTCTGTCTGGCTGTGCATCTGGATTAGCTGATAGTAGCAGCAGTCATGTCAGTCAGGTGCCCCTCCTCATGTCCTATAGCGTCCTTCCTCCCTCCCTTTCCTTCCTTCTCCTCCTTCACCTTGCCACACTTTCACTTTCTCTCAATGTCCCTGTGACTTGCTCTTGCGTCCTCTTCTCCTTTGTTTCTTGTTGATAGTATGTGTCCACAGTGTCCAATGTCTCCTTCTTCTTGTCTATGGATGGTAGTTATCCTTGCTTTTCTTCTCTCACTGTCTGCTGCTTGGCTCTAGCAGGCCTTCTGCAGCTCTGCACAACAACAGAGCCCAGAGCAAGTTGGACCATTCCACTGTCGGCAAAAACACAGGGGTGGCGGCTCACTAAACAGACATGAAAACGGATGCCTTTCTCTTTGAGTCATACTCTCCTCCCCCTGTTTCCTGCCTCACATGGGCTCCTCCCACCCCTTTCTACAATCCCTCTCTCTCCGTCTCCCAATTGCCTTATTACGACATCCTGTATCTCAGGGCAACGCCGCACAGATCTACTGCTCCCCCATTTCTATGCCTTATCTAAATAGCATCCTCCCTATTATTCCCCTCATAACTAGAGCCAGACTGAATATCACAAAGTAGTCATTATTGATATATCGTCAAATATCGTCCATAAGGCATGAAGGATTTGATATAATTGCATGGTCAACTATCTAACATTATGAAATCTACACAAAAAGTCAGATTTAGTCTTGATTCAAATGTTAACTGGTTTGGTGTTGGTTTAGTCTTTAACCTTTTGCCTTTAGATTATGATTTACACCAGATCTGACTCCTAATCCTAGTTCATACCCAAATTAGACCTTGATTTTAACCTGATTTTGTCTTACATAAATTTTTATACACAGTAGGTCCAGTTCTGACCAGTTAGTCTCCTTGTATTTGTATTATTCAATTAAAACATTTAAAAAGGCCTTAATCTTACTAAGAGTATCCAAATATCCCAAATAAAATTGCAATATCCGGTACAGTATCGCATATTGCATGGTTTTCTATGCAAGTCCTACTCCAAACCCCAATACCGTTTCTCTAATTCTGTTTGCTGCTAATACTCCCTAATAACCCCAATACCATTTCGTATGCTGCTTATACTATTGTGTGTCTCTAATTGTATTCATTTGTATTTTCGCACCTCTCTTTTGGGCAGATGGGACAGCTTCTACATGAGTAAACAGTTCATGGAGGTATGGCCACGGGGAGCAGCCATGATGGGGGTCGTCTCATCTCTCATTCTGACCTCAATATTGCTGCGTGGGTGTATGCTGGCATGTCTACATTTGTGACGCTGTGTGTGAAAATGCCCAGTGGGGGTTAGAAAGGGTAAGGTAAGGTTAATGTTATTGACCAGGAAATGCATAGAATCAGCACATACAGAAAAACATGTGAGGTGGTTTGAAATAGGTGTAGTGGAATTAATATGATTCTTTAATTGCAGTTGTTTGACAGGAAAAAGGTGGAGTGAATTTGACTAATAGTAAGGGCCTCAGGAAAAGTGTGCACGTAAAAAGTATTGTACACATTTGCAATTATAATATATGCTTAAAAGGCCAAGAGCACACCGTAGGATGTATGAATTGATGAAAGT
>JAVQKG010140156.1:0-18706 GCA_036025885.1 Hypseleotris bucephala | reverse complement strand
GTGAAAAAAACACAATTAAAGAATTATTCTATATATATATATATATGTATTATTACTTCATTATAACATAAAAATAAATATCCACCTAAATTATTATTGACATGTGCACAGACTTTTTGTGTTACTTAAGATGTACTGTGTTAATGTAAAAAGTTGAAGTTTAAGAAAACTGACTCAACTGGCTCAAAAATAACCGAATGCTGTTTGTGTAGAACTCACCTCGGCCAGATTCTGAGCCCCAGGCATTCCACCAGGAAGAAGCACCACGTCATATGGGCCCTTTAAAGAGGAGCCAAAAGTATAGTATATGTCAACTTTGAAAGAATTAAACTGAAAAAATGTTTGGCTTTCGTCCTACTTTGGGCCATTTCAAACATTTAAAATATGTTTTATATGTGTTTAAAAAATACCAAGAACAATTTAATATTTGTGATTTTGTGCGCATATAGGCCTAATCATAATTGTGTAAACAATTTGCATTATGCAGCATTAGGTTTTGTAACTACTGGGTGAATGTAAATTGTTTGCAGATTGCTGAAGAATTTTATGAAATAATGTATAAGACAAATAAATCTGTTTCCAAAAATGACCCATATAAATTGAGATGATGACTTGACATGAAGAGGGTTAGTGAAGAAACACCCACCTGTTTGCTGGCCTCCTCCAGACTATCATCTGGACAGATGACTACGTTCCTGCTGCACTGAACCGGCTCTTTACCTGTTAGTCCAGCAAGGGTCACAGTAATCTAAAAAAGTATAAAAGTAAAGCACAGACATTAGAATGAGACACAAACGGTGTGCAGCTTTATTTTGAAAGGGCGAAGGAGCTAAGACGCTGAACTTTGACATTTACTTGTCTATTGCGCAGTTATAGCTTGTTTAGTTTCGTGGCTCATAGGTTAGGTAAATATTAAATTTGGTTATAAACCATCCTCATATATGGAGTAATGACAAACAATCACAGCCATTCATTTTGGTCATAATAATATACATAACACTAGCAAGCTAACAGCTAACTTTATGTTTAAAAAATAGACAAACCCCGGCTCTGCGCATAACGTCCACGGGAATAACAGTCTCCATCTCCTCTGCACCTTTAGACAGGATTACCAGAGCCCTTTTTGCAGCCATAGTTATTGTACAGATGAAAAGTGATGCTAAACAAATGTCCAGTCTTTTCTCGTGCAAGTGCAGAAGCTGCGGAGCATGCGCAGAGCGTTAACGATTTCTTTGACAGGAGTGGGGTTGCCATGTTGTGGCAAAATCCCCCTTTTTAGCACACTCATGATTTTCTTTTATATACTTTTTAAAATTGTTAGATTAACATTTTATAGACACATTTAATTTACTGTAACTAATTTTACACCTTCCACTTTTAGATATAGTAAAGTCATATTTTGTAATGGTCATTATATTTAGAGAATACATGTAATTTGTTAATAATAATTCTAACAAAAACTATAGTTTACATTCTTCATCTTTTGCATTAATAAATGTGTGGACCACACGATCAATAAGCATATAGCTGCTGCTATTGTATTGTGCATAGGACCTCATCACAACAACGTGGTTGAAAACCCAATGTAATAATGACAATGACCAGAAGATGGTGACATAGACCAAAAATTACCGCATACGCGTGCTCAATATGTCCATCACCCAAGTATTTGAAAGTTTTTAACAAACCATTATTACATATGATAGCAGACAATTTAATCTTTGTTCTTTCAACACTTAAGACACTCAGATAGTCTCACATTGCAGTGTAAATCCCATGGAGCTTTACAGTAGCCTACTGGCTAACGTGTCTGGGGCGCATAGATTCACTTTCATATTTGTTTGAGACCAACTCGAGCCCAGTAAAAACGCTGGATTAAGGGGAAAGCGTAGGGGGTGCTGGCAGCAGGTTGTTTATTGCGTGCCTATGAGTGAATCCAAGACACAGTGGTGATTAGCCACATACGCAGCGCGGGGATCAACTGCAGCCTGTACCAGACCACGGTGGCACGCACTGCGCAAGCTCATTTCCATACATTAATTCGCTTGCGTTTTGCTAATTCCCCTTTCAGTACGTGGTAGTTAAAGTGCGTAATTATGGCGCGGATATGTTTCAAAGTGACTCGTGGGACAAAGGCGCGGACAACAATCTCAGACTAAAGAAACAAGGGAAATGATTAAGAGATCATGTTACATGGAGGGATTTATTGTTAATTTAAGAAGGGTTTAAGGAAATAAATAATAGATGGAAACAAAGATGACCAAATAAGACAGAAAGAGTTTTGTTTATGTCTCCATTAATAGGACTTGTAAAATACAATAGGCTATAAGTCCTATTGGTCATTTTATCTGTTCAGCTTGTTGGTGCAAAAAATGGCAAATATGGCAATATCTTATAGGTTTAGGCTATAGACTAATGCAGACATTTAAGGACAACCCTGCTGAAGTTCAAACTGAGCATCAGAATAGAATAAATATATTGTTTTAGAATGTGGCATGTTTATCAATGCAAGACAAAAATAGTTTTCACACAATTCAAGAATAACTTTTTAGAACCATGGTCAGCCAAAAACTATTTGCCTTTTCACAATCCCCACATTATATTCTGTATTTGGCATAGGCCTATGAGAATCCAACCCAGTAGCAAGATGCAGGCAACCAATCAATTAGAAAATGACTGAATTTTATAATTAAGCTCTGTTTACATTACCTTGATTGTAATTTCTTTGGATGTTATATCAGCTTTATCTGGCCGCACACAGAGGTAGGCTATGTTGGGAAACTTAAGGGGAACCCAAACCTCCAGTGAAGAAAGAATAGGCCTGGCCAATGAACAGGATTTTTTTAAGGACAGAGGAGTAGGCCAATAAGAAAATCTTCAGACCAAAATGAAGGGGATTCTGCAAATTACTGTTTGTCACAAAGTAATCCTGTCACTTCTTCAACATGGAAATAAAGTGCTAACATGGTTGTAGCTTTTAGACAGTCTCTGTTTTGTTAAGATGTAGGCTATTGAGGGTTCAGAACATATAAACTAGTTTGTTTGCACACATTTTATTAATTCATTATTTTTTTCTTCTGCTTATTCCTGTTAGGGGTATATGATTCTGGAACTATACCCCTTAAGTGGTACACCAGCTGGAATAGAATGATAGGAGGAAGCTGGAGTACCCGGAGAGAACCCACAGTAACACGGGGAAGACATGCAGACTCCACCCACCTAGACATAGCTGGCATGTAACATTCCATCAAGTCATTCCATTTACTACATGTTTTATACAATACTAACAGGAGGCCATCACTGGGCATTCAAAGTTAACTATAGTAACATCTTTGTGAGCACAAAGATTTTTCAGCAAAAGTAGTCAATCATTCTCTCCGGTTTCCTGTATAGTCCTTCACTTCATTCAACATCAATAACTTTAGTAATGATGTTAACAAAACAAATAAATAGGATATGTAATGATGTGTTGTTTGGGCTGTGGCTTATAAAATTATAAAGTGAGTGAGAGGCAGATGGCACAGTTCACATTGTGTAATGTTTGTGTTACCTAATGCTTTGGAATTTGCACAGCTGAATGGACTGTAAATCAGGAATAAACACAAAAAAATCTATTTCAAACTGCCACAAAATCTAATTCACAGTTATCTTCGTATCCACCAGACAAAGAGAGTTAGATCTAAGACATGAGACTGAAGATAACTTTAATATCAATAGGCCTATATAGAAAGTTGATATGTAGATTGAAGAAGACACGTTCAAATCAAGTAAAAAGAAGCTCAAGTTTCAGAAATTTTGCAATAATGAAAAACCTCCAAGTTGGACCTGTAGTTAAGAAAAGGTGACATTGAATTTAATTATAGTTACTTTGTCCTGACACAAGAGGGCGCCAGGTGCGTTCAACTTCCACAGAAGCGCGGGCATATCATTACATCTTTTCTCAAATAAGTTGAAAGATTGGAAAGTGAAGTATAAGCGCTGAAGTCCAAATAATAGAAATGGCCCTTTTAAATTATACAGGCCTAAAGCTTTTTTTTATTTGTAATGCAACATAAGCCTAAATATAAAATCTAAGATATATTTGGATGTTAAGTGCAGTTTAATGTTTTAAAATGTTTTAGACTCATTCAAAATGGGATTGCTCCAAATCCACGGCATGACCAATTGTTTCCCAGCACAGAGGCAGTATTGCATTAATATGTTGTTTAGATTATTGACTATGTGTAACAACATGAACCAGAATTGCCTCACAGTCATTTTTCCAGCTCAAAATAATCTGCCTCTACCCCCAAATTATGCCCCCACCCCTTCTATTTTTACAGGGGGGCAAACGTGATGCTCCTGTTTCATTATTCTCCTGCTCTGTTTTTGTAAATACCCCTGTTTTTGGCTCTCAGCATTCCTCTCTTAGGTGCCTAAAGGTCTCCACTCAATTTGTTTGAGCCATCCTTTGCCAACACCACTCCCCATCCGCAACAATGGCATAGTTTTCGCTTTTTAATTTTGTTTAAGAAAAAGTAAAACTGGACTATTTGGCTACAATTACTACTACATGTCAATGAAATGGAGAGGACATGCAGACTCCACCTGAAGAGATATAGTCTTCCTGCCTAAAAATCAGACAAGGTGAGAGAGACTGGAGCATCACGGATCAAAAAACGATATTTTCTAAAACAAAAGAATTAAAGCCCAAACTTTCTTTTTCATACAATGTTAACAAAAAGAGTGAGCAGCAAATAGCATTTATTAATGAAGCCATGTCTTTGATGTAAAAAAGTTACCTGATTTTGAGCAAGAAAAACAAAAACAAAAAGAGTGAATGATACACTTTCCCCTTCTTCTCAGTCTTATCCCTCTGTCATGGCCTTACACAAACCAGGAAGTATCAGAAAAACAAGCCGTAGTCGTCTGATGTTTAGCTTTAGCTTTTTTTCTCCTTTGAACTAAAAATTTAAATTGGCTTTGAATAAGCCCTAAATGTACATCAGCTCCCTGACATTATTCCTGATAGATTCAAGTTCTTAAACATTATTTCAACCAATCGAGAGCTCCTGTTATGTCGAAGCATGTGATTGGTTGAAAACAAGTGTCCCTGCGCTCTAAAACAAAAACCCCGATAATAGAGCCCACAGAGAGTCTCGAAGTCTTCTTCTTTTCAGAGGACTTCTGGTATGATGTACTCTTGACTGTACAATTATTATTGATGAAATGCAAGGTAAAAACATCAGGTACTGCAGCTTTAAGGTCTTGTTTTTCAGTTATTAAACATTGCAAATAAATCACATACTTTCACTTCCCTGCTGTACAGTGTGGCCTATCTTTCAGTGTTGTCTGCCCCGGGTCCCAAATCCAGCCCACTCCTTCTGCACACAGAGGGCAATAAAGACACAAGAAGGATTAGTGTTGTGTGCTTAACAGAGTAGTTGCCAGAGAGCGAGAAGGCCATGCCTGTGGGCCTGAACACAGCCGCAGTTGAGGTCCCCCCTGGAGCCCCCCCACACTCGCACACACACATACACACACTCAAATACACACTCACACACACACACATATACACACTGACACACACTTGGTGCACTCCCCAAAGGTCCGCACTCTCTCAGGGAGCTCTGTGCTTGTGTGATAGACCTTAAGTGGGTGCCTATAGTCGATGCTGGAGAGGACGCAGACAGATAATCCAGGGCTTAGGCAGAGCTACACTAACTTTACCCTTTTAAACAAGAGGAACATGTGTGCAAACAGTTCAGTATGTTTCAGTAACAGTCTATTGGAACTAAACACACCTTTCCCACACCTTATTACAAGTTATGTAAAGTGGTCAAACAAAGTGCAATGAATAAGTGGTTTGCAGACTGTGGTACAGATAAACTCTTGCACTAGGATTGGGTCAAGATGGCAAAACACCATGATTGGAAATGTAAAAATGACCTTTTGCTAATGTAAGACCAATGTAATAAAACCTGATCTTTTTGGGACGTCGTGGTTTCCTTGTGGGCATTGGGATATCAAAACTGACATGAGCATAGCCTTATCATGTGTTGCTTGATTGATTTTTTTCTTTTGCCCCATAAGTAAATTCAAGAGAGCCCATCTTTAACAAGGACCCGGATTAAAAATGTGCCATTGTTTTAGTTTTGCAGTTAAGGGACTCAGAGAACTCAGAGAAAACCAACCAGACAAGAGAAGAACATTCAAATCTTAAACATGATCCTGAGGCCTTACCATTAACTATAGGCTCACACTGTTGTACCCGACAGCAAGGTGTATATTGACGAAACAGCTCATACTCCTGCACCAAATGATATAACACTAACTGCCACCTTAAGAGCAGTTAAGAGGCCAACCTTCAGAATGAACTCTACCTGGAGGAATGACAACCTTCACCGTCGTGATTCTTTAACCCCAACATGATGCTCTGTTTTTCTGATATAATAATGGTCTTTTTAAATGTATTAAATTAATGCTAACTGCAATACTATGTGTCTCTATTGTCAAAACTCATTAACCAGAAATCTTACATATATCAACATCACAATCACTAAGAAGATGGTGTGCCAGTTTGAGGATATTGGTCCAATCATTTCAAATCAACATATTTAAGGATATTTCAAAGATAAATAAATACACATGGCAACAATACAAGTATGATACGTGGAATGAAATGCCCTATTGTATGTACATACAATAAATAAATAACAAGAGGCCCTCACCTGGCACATTTCTGCTAAGAGACGAGCTTCAGTAATTGAAGGTGCAGCTTGTAAAGACAGTATCCTGAGTGGTCTTGATGGAGAGCCGTGTACAAGACAGGACAGGTGAACCAAACAGCTGCTACCCCCATTTTCCTCCTTAAAAGGCCCAGCGTGACCGATTAAACAGAACGCTTCTTCTTCTCCTTTTCACACAGAAGCTGTCTCAGGCCATGTTACACTGGGCTCTTGGAGGGTGCAGGTTTGGTGTGTGTTAATGAAATTTACGCCGGAGACTCCTGGAATATGCAGCGGACATATGGTGGTTATTAATGCAGCAAGTCTAGCCCTGTCTAAATATGTCCCGCTTGTCTGTTTTGAGTCCTCTTTACTCTTCAACATGTTTGCCTTTTAGCTCAGTCACGGCAAGCGCACATGAAGCACCTAGTGCACGGGAATAACCCAGTAGTGTTAATACTGGGCTAAGTTTACATGTTCATTCACACTTGATTATAGCGAGAGCCAGACATCTGAATGGTTTTAGGATGTCAGATGTGCAACAAGGAAAGCCCTGTGGTTTTCACGTGATACACACATGAGGGGAATTCCTGTGCTTTTGGGGGACTGGATGAAATTGTATTCAGTCTTGGGTCAGTGCTAGTACTGCAGTAAACCTGGATAAACATGTTTTTTCCAGGTTTGTCCTTATTACAAATGATTGCCAAGGGGAAAATTCTGGACATGGCTATTTGAAAAAAGATATATAAACATATTTTCACAATGCATTTAAAAAAACATAATGTCTACACATAATAGTTTGCAAAATATCCCACTCACTTTCACCAATCATCTGCTTCACAAAACCATTTGGGAGAACTCACGCACAGGTCATTTTGTTGAATATTGCAACTAAAATTTTCTGTTCTTCAAGTTTTTTCATTCAGGGGTCCAAGTAAAGCATTTGTCTTGTGATGTGCAGTGACTCAGAATGATATATAATAGTGTTATAACAATGTAATAAATGTGTTAAAGGGTGATTTATCTGGTTTGGTACGTGTTTAGAGCAATATTTTATTCTTAGTCTTGAAACTGTTTCTCAAATATTTGACCTATCCACTGGGATCTGGGTTCTTTGTAAGCAGGCCTTTTCCTCGAAATTGAGAACATAGGAAAACATGTTATGTTTACTGGTACATGTCTGGCATTTGTAGATTGAACAAAATGGATGGCAAAGATGCATAAAATTTGGCAATGTAGAAAATAAGCGCTTCATTTTTTGAACAAAAATATATTTTCTTGCTTAAATATTGCATTGGTAAATGGTAAATGCTCAATAGCCGTCTGCTGTAGCATTATGACTGCAAAAAAAGCATGCAGGTGTATTCTATTTTTACCTGCATAAGCCTTTTATAGATTAACACAATTTACCTCCAGACACCGCTCAGCTCCTGGTACTCTATCCTAACTCTGAAATTTAACGGATACTCCTCACTTAATCCATACTTCCCCCCTATCCCTTCTGCATTATCTGACTTAATGTGTGCAACGTCTCTCAAACAAACTTCCATATTCCAATTGCCTCCTTTATTGTTGTCGCTTGGCATGTGTTTCCCCTAAAGTGTAATTTCCTCTTCTTTTGGACGAGACAAACTACCTACAAGCAAGTCCTATGCAATCTCAATTATGTTCTCTCCCTCAGACCATCCCGGCTACTTTTGATTCGGACTTGAAATGGCTGAAGTGATATGTATCCGTCTGATTGGAAATGTTTCGATGTTCAATGCACTTGTGGAGGCCGCCGTACCGACTGTCTTGAGCAGATAAGGGTTGCCAGTTTGGAGCGTTATATGTTCGTCTTGAAACAGAAGCCTGACAAACCGCGTCGCCCCTCCCCACAGCCCAGCGGGATAGAGAGGGGCTGCGCCTTTGAGACCGGGGCCTTTTTAATATCGCCGCCTCTGTAACATCAGTAAGGTGACATTTCGGCAGTACCATCAAGATCCAACGGTAGCCATGCTGTTTCCACAATCAATTATCCACGCGTAACATCCCGGCCGTGTGTGTGCGACATGAATCAGGCCTGGCTTCGGCTTCAACTCCCATTGATTTGCGAGAAGAGAAAGACCTTTTATTTGACCCTTAAGAAAGAAAAGGGGCTTTGTGCGTGAGATAAGACAGCTCACAAAATGAGGAAAAGTTTTGAAAAACAGACAAATCGCTGGATGATATTTATTTCCATTATCTTTAAAAGCTGTCTTCAATTGGTTTCATTGACAGTCAGAAAGTGTAAGAAGATCCATAGAGGACAATGAAAAGGCCTTCTGCAAGCTTTTGTTGGAGGAATGTGTTGTGGACTATCTGTTGCCTAAGGAGAGGGAAGTTTATTTCACAGTACATTGTATCACTTTTGGAGGCTGCTTTAGTTATTATTATCACATGATGGTTATCAGTAGAAATGGCATGACATGAATGACATCCACACGACACAATGTAATATATGTTCCTTTGTATATGTGATAGTGGGGAAATGGTCTAGAGAGGCACAGAAGAGTGGGAATGTACACATGTTGTAGGGGCTTAAGGTTCACAGATTTTGAGTCAGTGTGAAGTTCTGCATGTTAATTATTAGTTATTTAAAGACACAGTGGTCTAAATCAGGATGGTCAGGTAAAGCAATGCTGAATTCACCTTAATACTGAGCATACCTACGTGGTCAAAAGCATACCCCGACGGCCCGCCAGGAATTCAGAAAGTATTCCATTCACACATAATGGGAGTATTTACAATTATATCAATAGTAATAACATTATTGATACTGCATATAACAACTGTGTATGCAACTGACACTAGGTTGCCTACCACAAATGCTTAAACATGAAAGCAAATAGTTCCAAATTTAGCTATTTGCAGTGTATATCTTTCGGGTTAATAAAGTCAAAACTTTTCTGCTTGTATTGAACTTTTGTACTGTTGTAACCACTGCACGGTAAGGTTATGATAACAACTTCATTGTTTTTAGTTTCTTGACTGAGGGTTTAACAGTCCACCCTCAGTGCCCCCAGTGGCTTCCCTAGTTTTTGACACCCACCAGTGTCCCAGCACCTCTCTCTGTAGTAGCCTTTATTCCATCTGTACGCTATCACCGGGCTGTCAGTGCGGGATTGGCCTGTAGTCCTCGGGATGAAAGGGGGGACAGATCCTGTTGAGTGAATAATCTGGCCAGTTTTACAGAACAGACTGGATGTCAACTTGACAGACTGAGAGCGCCGCACACAGATTTGGGATTCACCGGCAATCCCATAGTTCCTTTTAAAGTCGGGATGTGTGAATGTGAAATCAATGGTACACCCATACAACAGTTTGTTTGCTGGACCCTGGGACGCTTTGTTATGAAAATACGAGTCGTGGATCTTCACCTCGCGGATTGAGGACACAGAAAAGGGGACTATAAACATGGGATTTGAGCATGAAAGCCTCATCCCTGTGTGTGCTTTTTACTGTAAATAAGGTTGAAAAAGTACTTAAGTCGGTACTCAAGTAAAAGTACTGGTTTTAAAATATTATCACTCAACTCAAAATCAAAGTTGTGCTGGAGTAAACAGTAAACAAGAAAACAAGAAAACAACAACAAAATGTATACTGCTTCTACAAATACTATACTGCCACTACCACCCTACTGTAAACAATGCCATAATGCAAAGAATCACCTCATTTGACCAAATTTCCTCTTCTGAACTATGGGTCAACTAACAGAAATGTGGAAGTCATCCCAACGAAACTTGTCCAATGATGGCTGGATGAAAGCGATAGAAATGGCAGTACAAAATGGACAAACTGTTAAGTGGTTAGCTGTTAAGTGGTTGAACTGCTCTTTATGACAATAGATTTCAGCATAATTTCATCTACCCCCCAATCAAATTGACTACAGTCTTGGCATTTGACATGAACATATCTTAAATTGTGGCCAGGACTGCAACCTTCTACCAATTTGGCAAACCAATGAGTTAAAGATATTTACAATATGGACACAATTATCATTATTATGCTGCTTCCATTTACTAGATATTCTTTTTGGGCCATTAGTTTAAAGTAATAGTGCCTTTACTAATCTTTTCTACCACTGTTATAAACCTGATCTTTGCTGTGTGCTATTTACAGCATTATGAAAGACACCAATTATATTCAGCAACACAATGGCAGTTCAAATGTAAAACCTTTTGAACAGGCTGCACGTATGAATTCAAATTATGCTTTCAATGCTTTGTCTTGTTCACCTGTGCTGCTCAAATGCAAACTGTCAGATCTCATAGCAGTTGTTGAAATGTTGCCTCATGCCCTTTACAATATGCACCTCAATAGGCTCTATAGAAGCGTATGTGTGTACAAACTAAAGCAATATACTAAAGGCTATAGCAGTGTGTTGGCTGGCAGTGCCATCCTGCCCCGTTGTTTATTTGATATGCAAAGGAGAGCGGTTGTGGAGCTAAAGTACTTTCCTCCGCACATAACCCGAAGTGGCAGGATCGTCAGCGCCAGGATGAGGTCCAAGTGCGAGGAGGCTCCATCTCATCTGGTTTATAATGCACTTAACTCCGCATACCCTCTTGATTGTCTGCATTACCCGCAATCAAACGCTAAGGCAAAACAAATAAAAAATGCCACTTTCTATTTTGCCTGTACACAAGTCTTTCATAACGTGCTCTCGCTGCTCGCTCCTCGTTCACATCTGGGCCTTGTGTAAGAACAGAAACACTGTGGATTATAGCATTTCAAACTGCTTTTATAAACAGCATAAAAGACTTCTGAAAAGAATTAGAAAAACAGGCAATGAAGTGAAATTTTGACATATTTTTTAAAATGGGATTACCTACAAACGTCTGACACATAAAATAACTTGACTTTTATTACGTATTACTTTTAAATTGTGAAGGTCCAATCCACTGAATCATATATCTCATTGTGTTTTGTTCCTAACCTAATGTCCATATGTATGTTTGGACACTCATTGTTTAACTGTTGTAAATGCCATATTCACTTTTTCCAGACTACATAACTCATCGTTAGCAATAATCCAAGATTAATAATCGAAAAGAAACAGTTGTTTTGGAGGGATAAAGAGGGTGTCTGCATTATAACTTTTAGGTTAAAATTTTAAGTTTTTAATGGAAACCGCTAGTCTGGCTCTATCTTGTTAGCGTCTGTGGATGGTCCTGTACTTGCCCCCAGCCTGAGACAGTGCAGTGGTGAGAGGGGCTTGTTTGGCTTTAGTGTTTTATATTAGGAGAGATGTAGACTTATGCTCCATAACAGAGGTCCAGCCCATTCTTCCAGATAGGGGCCCATTCTACCTTCAGACTCTGCAAATCAAAACAACGGCCCCTCAAAGACACTCCGCTCAAAATGCCATGTTCACGGTTTTCCCTGTGTGGCTCAGTTTCCTCTAAAATACAAGCTTCTGAGAATTCTAATTTCCTTTATCTTTGCAAACAAGCTGAAGACTTGTCTGATGTCATTCTAATTTTGTCACTTTGAAAGATATTCATTCATTTTAAGTAAAGATTTAGACCAAATTCAACATCAAAATGTTCTTATGCAGGTCAGGAGACCCAAAACAAAATTTCAAGTTATTAACTTTTGTTTTACGTCCTACTCAGAAATTGTGAGTAGAATTAACCTTATATTGTATAATACAGAAGACAATGTGGCAGATTTAGATTTACATTCTGAATAACGTTATGATGCCATTTTCCCAACCCTATTAATTATCATATATAATTGCTTGTTAGCCTTTAAACAGTTGGTTATATGCTGTCAGTGGTCATACTTTGCCCGGGCTCCACCTTCTTAGTGTATTGTCACACTCTGCTCTTTCTCAAAGTCTGTGCTGAGGGTTTATTGGAGGCAGCTGGTCTGGTGACATAATTTCCTCTTTCAGCAGAGATAGTGACATGAACATGTGTAGCCCTCATTTTACATTGTACATCACTGATACTAACATCTGCCTCCAACAAGGACAGTGAGTACAGAGGAAACACTTTCATTTCTTTCCTTTGAACCCTTCTACATGCATTTATGGAGGTATAGACTCGTCACCAAATTGATCTATCTACAGTATATGGAAGTTATGATTTGAGGCATTCTAAACAATAAGCTCCAATTCACTTTTAATAGAAATAAGAAACATTACCTAATCGATAAGGGATTTTAAACATCTCTGTTTTGGCTTGTATACATTGAAGTGTGCTGTAAAAATGCTCATTAATCTAAAAAAGTTAGTATAATATATTGTATTGGAATCTTTACATTTTTTCCATTGTGCTAAAAATTGAAATCTAAAGTAGAAGCTGCATTTAAATGTAAAAATAAACAAAAAAAGGGGTTGAAGAAGGTTTAAATCAGTCATCTGGACTTGGGTAATACAGGGTCAGAAAGTACATTTCAAGCATTGTTTTTTTTTTTACTTTTAACATTTTCTTATTTTATTTTATTTTTATTTGACTGCATCTTTAAGCACTAGCGAAGGAACAGTAGCAAGTTAGTTACACCATTTACAAAGCATTACTTGAACATAAATAAACATCCTTAAGTTATAAACATTGCAATTGTTTAGTTAATTCCTGTGCAATCCGCTTGTGTTAAGTATATCAGTGCACAATGAATGACAAACATTTGTGCTAATTCTTTTCTTTTTCTGCTATCTGGATAACTGAACATGTGTTTTAGGTGTCAATCTATAGGCTATCTGTGTCTAGACTTAGGACTAGGCATTTAGATAGATAATTATTCACCTCACTATGAACTAGGGATGCACCAATATCGTCTTAACTATGGATGGGACAATATACAATAATATCATTTATAGCAATAAAAACACTGACAATTGATCGACCGTGGCTATTTTTTAACAATGTAATAATCGTTCATTGCAATAATCGTCATTTATATGCACCTCAATGCCCTTTAGACCTTACTGTGAACAGATAATTTATTGTATTAAGTAAGTAGCCTGTAAAGGTCAAGTAATATTAGTGTCAACCTACAATAAAATGTACTGTTGAGATTCTAAACTAGCATTTTAGGGACTTTTTACTACACATTGTTTTTTAATTATCGTGAAATTATTATTAATCGCAATTATTAGGGTGAGACAAGAATTTAATATTGGCCTATCCCTTGTCTCAACATCGGTTATCGTCTTTTATTTAGTGTACACTTTTCACTGATCTATCAACCTAAAGAGATGGCAGATGTTAATTTGTTAAAAAAGGATCATATAGGTTTAGAAACAGCCAGAGAAAGAATAGCCTATTCAAAAAGTCAGAATGTATTGTGACAATATTGTAGTAAAAGAAAAAATAGTTACGTATTCAAATTTCATCAATTGATTTCTTAGTTTCAAGTGACATATCTAAACGTGATTACAAAATATTAATATTAGAATCAATGTTGGCTAAATTGAACTCGAAATATCATTATTGGCAAAAAGATGTAAGGTTGGTGAATCCCTAATATGAACCCAAATTGGCAGAAACTGTATCAATGATAACTTTTAGGATAATGATTTTTAAAAGTTCAAGATAAAAGTTTGTGAACAGCAGCCAGAAATGTAGCTGTTTAATCTGGGTCAAAGTTTATAATAAAGGTGATGCATATACACAGCAGAAATCAATATCTATCGAGTTAAAATCACTTAAAATCAGAATATTAATCTTGATTTGAATTCATTCTAGAGCTGCGTGATTTTAAAAACAAATGAAACTGCGATTTTATTGACAGATTTCTTGATTGAAGATTTGCAATATGTTGCTTTTGAAAATCAACATCAGTTCACAGCATATTTCTGGAAGCATTAACACTTGTCTAAAGGTCTAAACTGTTAAACTTTTTGATGATGATGAAGTAAATACATCTAAACTCGATTAAATTACTGAAATCAAGATTAATATTCAGAATTATATCTATATATTTTGCAGTAGGCAAGATAGACAACTGTCACATATTTAGATGACCCAAAGTTGTAAACCCATGGTAAGTTTGACCCAGCTTTTGGAATTACACAACAATATTTTTGAGGTATTTTGCCAGGATATGGGACAATCTGTTGCATCTTTGTTGTGGCCTCATTAAATCAAAGTTGTGAACGTAATAGTGATATAGTTGGCATATACCTACACAATTACTCAACAGGAAACAAAGTGTGATGGTGACAATTGTTAAGCAGCCACCAAGAAAACAACACCCACATGGACCTGTTATGTGCGTATCCTCACGTTTACCATTCTTCACCTTTCACCTCGTTCCCTTTTGTTGAGAGTGTTATTTTATGATGTATCTGTTGTATGTTTATTTAGCTGAAAAGACACACATATCCAGGTGAGATGAGCTTGTGTGCTGGATCCAATAATGTGCAAGAATTCTTATATGTGGTGTGAAAAATAAGAAAAATAAATAATTGGGATCTCTATTTGTTGTACAGATCCTACTTTTTGTATTTCAAATCTGTTGTATGTTTAAACTTCTTACCTCTGTCTGTGTGTGTGGGTCAGGTGGCGTGTGTGTGTGTCTGTTAGCAACCCAAAAACAAAAACACAAGGAAGTAGGGATTAGATTTTGGGAGTGATCAGGATTACGGTCTGTATTAAGGATTTCTTCAAAGAATATCACATTCTCTTGCCTCTGCTGTGCCTCTGTTGTCTTCTCCTCCACCTTTCCCCCCTTTGTGAAATCTTATACTGATCTTCGGCTTAGTTCAATACAAATATGTACACTACAAGACACAAGACCTCCACCAAGGCAGCTCAAAAAAGTAGGAAAAGTCACTTCGCAACATTTTTATTGATATATATATTTGCACAGCATACGGCTACAGTAAAGCAACAGAAAGCACTAGGAGAGTACAGACCTCCACCAAGGCAGCTCAAAGACCACTACTACAAAGAGTACTTTTCTAATAATTTACACGGACAAGACAGAATATGACTACAATTTGACTGAATCTGTTCCCAATTCAACCATTTTGAAATGACTCTTTTACACAAGAACATTCCTCAAAACCATTTACGTGTGCAGAGTGGGTCTCCAGTTTGAATCCCCACCTGCGCGCATACTGTTGTTGTGTTCCTGGGCAAGACACTTAACCCACATGAATGAATGTGGTTGTGTGACTGATGTTTGTTGGTGGTCAAAGCAGCCGTGGGCACACAGTGGCAGCCATGTCTTGGCAGCTGTGGTAGAAGTTGTTTGTGTGCGAGTGTTAATAGTAAAGCACTTTAGGTATTTTAAAAAGCACTATGTATGTGTAAACTAGAGATGCACCGATCCAGCTTTTTCAATCCCGATACCGATCCCAATATCTGGGCTTTATGGATCGACCGATACCAGATACCCACCGATACTAATGCTAACTTTGTATAATCCAAAATAATAAACCTAAACATTAATAAAAGACCATAAGACCAAGTGACCCTCAAAATGTTTTACCTGTGAGTGACAGTTTAATATAATGTAATTTGGCACATTATCCACTCATAATTAGGATAAAGTATAATAAATAATATCGGACCTGGTATCGGCTTCATTTACCGATACACCAATCCAGCTTTTGGGCCTGGATTGGCACCGATATTCAATCTAGTATCGGTGCATCCCTAGTTTAAAGCATTATCATTAAATACAAGTACTGTAGCAATTTCCTCATCACTCATTTGACAATCAAACCTTTCTGAACTTGCATAGATTCTGTATTTTATTTTTTTCATTTTTGAGGGCTTACAGCAGCGTGCATCACAGGTCAAAAACGCCAGTATTTTTCCATAGTTGCACGAGGAAAACATCAACAACAACCGAAGAACAGTGCGGTGTGGCATTGTTTACATCTGGATCGTCGCGGTGACAGCTGTCGTCAGAGCCTCTGCTGCATCCATCTCTAGCGGAAGTGTGCGGCTAGCTCGAAATGAGGGGAACCACCGTATCACTGTGTGTTTACTCTGTTGACCTACATGAATCTGCCCCCCTGAGCTTATAGATGTCACTACTGTGTATGACGCTGGATCTCCTGTAGCAGATATGGAGGGGACAGGAAGAGGAAAAGGAACTCTGCTCACGAGAAAGTGTTCGAAAATACGCAACTAAAGACATCACACTTAGGAGGTGACCGAGACCCAAACACCGTGCGTTTCCATTTGAGGTGAAAAACAATGTGTTTACAGGGTTACAGCTGTCTATTTCGGTACAGTGTGTGCAAGCAACAGCGCAGCCACAGTGATGCAACAAGAAGCTTATCTAAACCTCTGTTGCACAACCATTCTGCAACTTTATTAGTGTCCAGTTTATGTGCAAAAAGAGTTACTTAATTTTGAATGGCTGATTTAAGTTGCAGTGCCTGATTTTGTGCAGGAAAAAAACAACAAAACTAAAATGCACTCTGCACAAGGTAGCTATTTCCCCCACATGCACTCCTGCATTAGACTGAAAACAATATACCCTGTCTACCTTTACCACAGACCCAGGGGCAGGTGTCAGATTTCATGAGACATGAAAGGTGGGAGGAGAAGCACTCTCACATCAGGGCCAGCAGAGCCAAGAGAAGGTGCCATTCTTTCAAACATTCATGGATATAATTACAGATTAGTCTCAAAATCTAATCACTTTTCCTTGTGTCATTCCTGACCTTCCCTGAAACTTTCATCCAAATCTGTTCACTAGTTTTTGTGAAAAGTTGCATAAACACACACGCAAACACACACACTTGCCAACACTACCAAAAACATTAGCTCCTTGGGTGGAGGTTAAACAAAAGAAAATGAAAAGTTTGAATAAGGAAAAATGTGTCCCTTCCTGTGCTCTAAAACAAAATTCTCAGATGACTTATGGTAGGCAGAACTATTGACTGTAAATATTTCTGCTCAAATAATAAAATCAATGTAAAAAATATCAGGCAGTGCAGCTTTAAGTAGCTTTATAGTGGTCACATTAGCTAGTAGTAGATATTGAGAAAAACATAAGAAGTCAAGGAAGATAAATAAAAAGAAATGACAGTATATTAAATTTTAATGCACACAAGTCTACATATGCAATAGAGATCCGATATTAGGCATGGGAAATACATTTTTGGGTCACGATTATTTTGGCCATAACAATAGCAATTAACAGTAATATGATAAATAAGAAACAATATATATTTACGTTTAAAAAGTTCTTAAAATGCTAGTTTAGAATCTCAACAGTACAAGTTAGTATAGGCTAATTTCACCTAAACCACTGAATTATCTCTTGAAAGTAAGGTCTTAAGGGCATTGAGGTGCGAATAAATTTCTGCAATGAATGATTATCACAATAATTTTAAAAAATAGCCACGATAACTCAACTGTCAATGTTTTTATTATGATATTACAGCATATTGTCCCATCCCTAGCAGACAGTAAACAATCATATGAGCATCCTTCTTGTTTAGTCATGACACAAAGGGGTTAACTCAAATCGATACTGAAAGCCACACTCGTTCCCTGACTTTTCAAAGTTTTGAAATTACATGGACAAGACGAGACATGGTTTACCTGACAGCTTGTACAGTGCAGGCGTGTGTGTACGTGTGCGTTTGTGTCTATGTGTGTGTGTAGGTGTGTGTGACTAAAGCTTTGCAGAGTCACGTCTTACGCCCCCCTCATGTTTAGGAATTTCCTGAACCTAACTGGGCTCCTTGGAAATATGTTCTAGAGCTACTTACTGTCAGGGACCGACCCACACAGCTGGAGGGAGATTGGGAAGTTCCTGGTTAATAAATAAACTTGGGACACACGCAGCAAGAGAGAGGAAGATGGGACTGATATGCATTTGGTCAATACTAAATGCAGAGTCAGCCAAAATAAATCTTTTTTTGCACATTTTACAGTCTATTTTGGACATTTTACATTTTGCAACATGAAAAAAAATATTTATCTAACAAGACAAACTCCCACTTGGACTTGAACTAACCATTTGTGCCAGTTTCTAGGAGTTTCCAAAAAAAAAAAAAAAAA
>JAVQKG010140001.1:0-10541 GCA_036025885.1 Hypseleotris bucephala | reverse complement strand
TGATGGATTGTTTTGTTTGAGACAAAATGCTCAAGAAAAGTGAAAAGTGAAAAAAATTAAATAACAAAGCAATAAAATCTTGGTATCCAATACAATCCTATGCTATGCTAAAACTGTATAGTTTTGGCAATATATATAACTTTACATTGTTAAATTTGTTGCATAATGTCTAAAGAAACATATTCTGCTTAAAATCTTGTACCCAGTGTTAGTGAAAATTGAAATTGTAACTGTAACTTGCATGGACTGCAATTCTTTGCACAGATTTCATAAAGACTTCCTCCCCAAACAAACATTATTAGTGCATTACTTCAAACTCTGCCGGCTCCACCTGAGAGTTCACAGTCATCAACAAATATAATCAACATTTAGGAGCACCCTATGGCTGCCTGAAGCAGGTGCCTCTATTGCTTGTTTTCTAATTCTACTCTTTTTTTGCAGCAGGAATGAAAATGCCACCACTGCGCCCCATGGGAGGACCAAGCCTAACTAATGTACGCTGCACACTGCTTTGGGACGGCTGGTCTTAATTATGGTAACAGACGCTGAGGGGGATGCACTAGTGCCCACCAATGTGTGAGCGGCCCGGGACTGCCAAAGCCAATAATTAGCATGTGGATAAGCTCCCCCTGAAATACTACTGGTGGTGGCTAAATGAAAACATACTCTCTTAAAACTGTATTAAACAAACTGTGTTGTGCCAGTAGTGTAAGCCAAACAAATTCATACAAAGCACTTCAACTGAGAAAATGAACTATAGCTTTCATAAGATTTTCAATCTATTGGACCTAGTCAGTATCTAAACTCACTAGTCACTTTTTAGATACGTTTTACTGCTTATAATGAAAACCATCTAATCCAATAATTTTATTTTTACTTTTTCATTTTTACTTTTTTAATTAAAACTTACGGACTTCACCTTTAGGGGACTTTGAGCATTGCAGGGTTGTTGGTGCCAGATCTGCTTATCATAAAAATGTACTGTAAAACAGCAGTCTAAACCAGGAGTCACTTTATTAAATTACAAGGTCTACTGAATAAATTGGCCAGAGATTGTACTTTTTCTTTTTTTTCAGCATTATTATTATTATTCAGTGTAATCTAAATAAATCCCCAAAATGCATTTCCAAATACATGTATCATTTAGGATTTTTCGTAGTCATCAACCCTGTTAAAATCAGAAATCTTGCGATATGTATTCAGAGTGACTCAGCCCCTGTTGCAGCCAATCCCATTTATTTTTATTGAGACTACTTCAAGTGGTTGGTGTCAGTATTAAAAGTCTGCTGCGAGTGTTGGAGCGAGGTGAATATGATTTAGTGGCTGTTTTTGCTCTAGCCTGGCTTTTTCTGTGTGTCACTAGTCCTTACTGTGGTATGCATGGCCTTCCCTTGCTGCACATGGGCTATGAAAGCAATTGTGACTGTGGATCTGTAGTCAGCAAAACGCTTGAATAGCCCTGAGTTAACATGCATAGTACATACCCCCCCTTCCCTCAGTGTCCCATACTGGGCCACTACTGATTAGTTCGACCCATTTGACTTGCACTCATCCTTTGATTTCACATACCAGGGGGTTTGTCATTAGCTAATAACACTGTCGGCTATAGGGCATCAACATAGACTACAACAGCCATGTTTGATTGTTCCATGTATTTATTTATTGCACACAGTGCAGTGTAGGAAATTTTCCTGCAAGCTCTATTACTATGGTAATGGTACACACAATCAAATACATGTACATAGGTAAAACTAGTAGAAATAACAATTTTCTCAAAATTACAATCAATAACCTGTTTGCCTGTGGGTTTAATGCGGTATTTGTTCTTTCATTTTCTTCCGCTTAATAATCTGTGACCATATGGCCACTAAGAGCCTGAAGCAGAATTCGCCCTCGACTATGGTCAGTTAGTCACAGGGCTGACATAAAGACATTGTCGGAGAGATAACCACTCACTCTCAGAATAACTTACTAGGCCAGGGCTTCTCAAAGTCCAGACTGCGATCAGGATCTGGACTCCGAGACCATTTCATCCCCGGCAAATCCGTTCCACTTATTCATTGGAATAATTCATATATTGGTAGAATTCCAGTCCACATTTAGCCCGTGCTTACTGCTGTAAGCGGCATGGTCTGGGAGCTGGAGGAGGTGAGGGAATTTTGAACTGAATCAGGTTACTGCGCAGTAAAACAAATATAATACTAAAAGGAGCTAGGCATGGGACAATATATTTTTTTTGTCTCACAATTATTGTGGTCATAATAATTGTGATTAACCATAATATCACAATAATAAAAAAAAAAAAAACAATGCGTCCAAAATTAAAAAGTCCACAAGGCTGTCTGGGAGAGTCAGGTAAGCCAGTTATGTCACGTATAAGGATCTTGCCCCTGTTATACACTAGTACACCTCACAAACGGCGAACTGAAAAGACATAGGCTACTTTCTCTGCCCCGTGGACAAAATCATACAGGTGCTGGGCGTGTGTATGAATGTGCACAGGTAAATACAACAGTGAGGCCGGAGGAGGCAGGCCCCAGAGTGACTTAAGTCCGCTCATGTGCAGCATCTGTGGACTTATTTTGGACCAAGTTTGGTTTGTGTCTAGATCTGGTTTAGTCCTGATTTGTGCTCATTTTTGGAAATAAAAATGCTTCTTGGACAACACAGAATGGTACTTGGACATGCACCTTTTTTCTGTGGAGGAACCACAGCTCTAAAAGAAAAAGGACAAACTTTAAGTTATTACAATTAATCAAATATTCCACACCTTTGGCCTGAATGGGAATTCTGATTCGGACCTTTGAAAATAAAGTTTGAGAACCCCTGTACTAGGGGCTATTTTAGAGGTACCAATTCCTGAAGTGAATACATGTGAAGGACATGCAGACTCTGATCAACAGCAAACCCACAACCCACTGTCCAAAGTATGAAGTTTTGGTATAATTGCCAATACTACACAAAACGTCAGTTGGTACACAAGTAATTTAATTGCAGAAACATGTAATATTGTTTTCTGAGTTAGTTTTGTTTTTTGTTTACAATTTCAGCCACTAGGCATATTGCTAAAAATCTTTTCATTTCTAATTTATTTTTAAAATAGTAAAAATCTTCCTGCTACCCCATCTCATCTCACTGTCTCATGCTGTCTCTGTGTTAATATAAAGTAATCAACCCTTTGACTGGGCATAAACAAATGCAGTGTAATAAAAGACAAAGAGCTTGATAAGGCATTCAAAGGGAGTGCATCATTTTAGAGCTTATCTTCACACAGAGACCACCATCCCACAATGCACCTCTTCAGCCGCGGCCTATCTGGGCACATATCAGTTGTTGGGAGGTTATATGAGCTGGGTGGGGCCTACTGGATAAACAGAAGGGCCCTGGTCTGTGCTATTGCAGCTCTGTTTGATTAAGGTATTCAAATAAAGGAGCAGACACTATGTTCCCATTTCACAGAGTAAACTATAGGAGAGAGAGAGGCTGAACAAGAGTATGGACACAGTGCAATTATAGATGTACATTATGAATCAGGGGGGATTTCACATACACTGACAATTAGTGCAATGTTTGTTCTGTAATATGAGATATGTATTCCTGCTACAAGGTTGTAAGTAATGGTGTGGTATGAACATGATATAAGCTAGAACTAAACCTTGGGGGTTTAGTGTAGAAAAATGCATTGCTCATAATGATTACCCAAGGAGTATATTGGGTCTAAACTAGTTTTAAACCAGGATTAAAGCAGGTCCAAATAAAGACTAAACTCATCCCACACTGTTACCTGACAGCAAGGTGTATATCGGTGAAATAGCCCCAAACGTCAGCTATGCATTGTGCAATTTCTAAGGATTTTGTTATAGTTAACGAGCAATTAAAAGGTCCTCGCCCCCGAACCATGACAAATATGGGAAGGGTATAATTGACTATTTTATTTTTTTGTCAGGGTGTTTTTATCAAATTTTGTCAATTTCCCTAAAACTACATTCTTCTTTCAGTTTAGATGGGGCGTTTTAAGTAACTGGCATCCTTATTACTAAATTAGGACAACACAGAAAATAAACAAGGCTAAAACATTCAACCTGGACTAAAGGAGCTCTAAACAAGTCTAAATATAAACCAGCACTGAAGCAGATTAAGTTAATGATATTATCCAGTATAATCATTTTTCCTTTGCTGAGTGAGAGCACCTACTGTATACCCAATAATTCCACACACACAGACACACACACACACAAACAATCACATAGAAATAAAGCACTGATATCATCAAAGCAGACATCTTCAGGATTATTTATGGCTCTTTGGAAATCAGATCAATCTGCCCTTCATCTGCATTTCCTGATCATTTCATCTTTGAATTTCTCTTTTGAATTTGTCTGATTTACTGTGTTTAACTTCTGCAGCAGTCTATATAGCAAAGGTCATTAGCCGTATACTGTACACAAGTCAGTCAATAACAAATACAGAATTGTAAAAGTTTTTCTTCCAACTTATATCAATGTACATTGAGTTAAGATAGCTTAATATTCACACTGCCTGAAAAATGCCTTTTAAAATTTACTGGACTAAAACAAAAAGAAAACATTATATTAGATTTAATCCACAAACCATTAAGACAGGACTAAAACAGTACTAAACAGGGTGATAAGACCATCATAGGGACTAAACCAGGTGTAAATCACTATACTAAAACTAAAGTATAAACTAAATCTAATTCAAAATTATGTCAAATATAAACATGACTAAAACTAAAGCATGTCTACATAAGGCCTCAACTAAGAACAAACAATGGCAAAAACTAAATCAAGACTTGAACTGTAAAGGACCACTGGGTACCTTTAGAAAGAGCCCTTGTACCAGCAGAGGGACCTGTACCACAGTTTGAGAAGCATTGATGATTTAACATACATAAAACAATACAGTGAGAAAGTTGTGCTGGAGACAGACACAGCAGTAGCAGCTGAGCACACGCTGAAGCTAAAGTTAGTAATTACTCAAATGAGGCTTGTGGCTCTGTGACTCAGTCGACCACAAAAAGGCGTTTGCAAATAAATAGACAATAAATCTACAATACAACTACATTATTTTGTGCAATTAACTCGTTCAAGACACATTTTCTTTACAAATTAGAGGCTTAAGTGAAGGGCAAAGCATGTAGTTAAAGCACGTTTGTCTAAGCTATTTAAGGCCTTGGTTAAACTATACAGTCTACAGCATCAGAGGCTATGCATTTCCCAGTTCGAAGTTAAGTTAAAAGTAGTGATACTACAGAAAGAAAAATAAAAAAAACATTTTTTTTCCATGAATGAATGGAAAAATCTAATATCTCAATTATGGTTTAATTTATTGTAAGAATTGCAGTGCATGAACGCTTACAGGCCAATTTATTAGGTATTCATATTGAACTGCTAGTTAGACAAATAACTAGTAGACAGCGGCTGAAAAAAATAAACTAATACCACTTTTTAGGTCTACCTGTAAGAGTCTAATGTCTTTCTGGTTGTTTTTTGTAGGCATGTCATCAAGCTTCAATATAAAGCCAATTTCAGGCCTTTTTTAGATTACAACTATTAATCTTTTCTGAAATAATTCAAATAATAATTTATCTGATTTATTTTTTCCAAGTTATAAGATGTGTGTCATTTTGTATTGCCTGATAGAGCCTCATCAAAGAGACTAAACTGAAAAGCATGAGAAACTATTCAACATAAAAACGATCTTGGTTGCGATTGACTGCTCTGTTATCTATGGTTTATGCAAATACAATATGCTCTTTGTGTTAAGTTTAAATGAGGCATGCGCGTATCCCTATACCATCCGTGCACTTGTATTTCACAGACTTGTAGGTAGGACTGTTGTTTTGATGTCGATTCGTGGAATGATGTGGTTCAGTTACAGAGACTTTCCATTTGCCCACACAATAAAAGGAAAAACATCCCCAACCGTTTTTATTTTTTGTTCTTTTATTTTTTGCTTTGCTCATTCTCAGAAATAGACGAGCTGAAGCACTCCAAACCATTTTATCTGAAACAAGAAGAAAGCTACTTGTGTCTCTCCCTTTAAGCTGCTGCAGGTGAGTCACAGCAAAGATCTGATTTGGAAAAGGATAATGTTACTATAGCTTCACTGGACACACCATGAGATGCACTGTTTTTTTTTTAATGCTATATATGTCTGTTGTTCCCGCTTTGTATTTGGCCCATGATATGGAAATATGACAGAGGCTTTGTCTAATACATTTTTCCATTTGTATGTGTCTTATTTTTTAATATTAACTATAGAGGTTAGTCTAGTTAGGGTGGCTAGTGCATGATTTGGAATTTCCTGGTTACTGACAAAACAGTAATAGGCAAGAGTTATGCATTTAATTTGCTTCGCATTTGGCTGTGAAAGTTTTAGGTTGAGGTTTTGATTGGGCATACGTTCATTAAAAAATTGTGTTCAGGAATGTATGTCGTATGTCATATAACACACCCACTTAGATGAGTACAGTTGGAATATGCAAGATTTAGATTTTTACTAGTTAAGTGACAAAACTCTACAGATAATAAACAAAAGTTAGTTTCCGCTAATCAGGCTTTTGACACCAATGTATTTTATGTTTGTAATAAGTCACTTCTCAGTTTTGTCTTTATTCACATGGACTTTACCTTGAGTACATTTAGGAAGTCATATGCATGATTTGAGATTTGCTGGTTAGCATCTAATGAGAAATAGTGTACAAATACACAATATAATTGGAAAATGTATGCATATTTCCAATGCAAAGGAACATCAACATGGAAATTTACCTGATTTTAGTTTTACAATTTAGAGAAAATCCATTAGGATAAGCAAAAAAATTCGTACAGTTATTTCATTTGCAGGTATAATATAGAGTCGAAAGTACTTTTAAACAGCAGTACATTAACAGACTAGTTTAATGTCATGTAAATGTACTACTGTATATTGGTTGGGGCATGGTATTATTCAAATCTGACTTCTTTTTGTAGCATTGACTGGTGTTGCTTGTAGTAAAGTTTTATTTGAGTTTTCAGGCTCTATCAAAAAAATAAAATTAGAAATGGAAACAGACAGAAAAAAGCAAAACATGTGCTAAGCAGTGTGTAGAGATTTCCTAAAATAAGAAAATGTTAATAAAATATAGAACTGACCACCTGATCCTGTTTTATGATGTAAAGTAGGTCGTCTATAGAAGCCAGGGAAGGGAATACTTAAACTTGACTACTATTTGTTAAAGTGGTAACCCCGGAACTCTGATTTGATTTAATAAAATAATAATTAGTTTGTCTACTTTACATCATATTTTAGGAAAGATCACATTTTTAAAATTCAAATCAACTTTACAGAACTACATTTACTACATTTACAGCATTATTGGAGATGTCCTGGTGATAGCAAGCAACAAAAGAGAAAGAAAGAGACCAGCGAAGACTTGTGCCAAAGCGGTGTGTGTGGTTTCTCGTTACAAAGTAATTAAGAGTACATTAGTGGCACACATTCATTTAATGGGTGAACTCCCGGAGGAGAGGCATGTTGTAAGCCATAAGAAATCATTGAGAGGGGAGATAATGTTGGGACTATAGCAGAGCAGTGCAGAGCATAGAGGGGCAGTATGGATTCTATACAGCCCTTGGTATTCCGCATCGGGTGGGACACTTAATGCCAGCTTTGTGTAAAAAAAACAACTGTGCTAAATCATGAGCAGAAAAAATAATGACAGACATGCTTTAGGTACAAGAGAGTACAAGCTTGTGTCTTTAGGTTGAGAGCTTAAAAGGCCAAAAATCTATCTCTATTCTATTAAACTTTGCCATTTTCTATTAAACAGCTGCGTGATCAGATTTGCTGGTTAGCGACAAAAAAGAAAAGTAGTAATAGTGTTATGAAAACCTAGATGATTACTGATTATGTGATAGTTTGATCTACATTTTACAATAAGCAGCTTTTGTATGATGTTACATGAGTATATCTCTAATGCTGATGTACAGTATAAGAGGACAGTAAAAAAGTATTTAAAACATCAGAAAACAGCGGGCAGTAATTGTGGTATGTTTCAAGATTGAGCCTGGAGTTGGCCAGCTGTTGTCAGTATAAATTCTCATAAAGGTCAGTAATTTTCCTGTGTAAGTAATAAGCATGGAAAGGATTAGTATGAAATTGTTTTGTCCACTGACATTATGAAATTGAAATTTACTGCGTGATTTAAGATTTACATTTTAGTAAAACATCATGCAAGTGTCATGTTGAAATATTAGGACTAAGAAGTGGGCAGTTTTGTCAGTTAAAATTCTGATAAAGTTAGGTATAATTGTTTCTTTTGAAAGCCGAGAAAATGTTATTTAGACTAATTTAGAATCACATCTTTCACAAGTCGTTTGCTTTTATTTCGATGCACAATTCTTTCACAATAAATTGGCCTGACATTTGGGCTAAACATGATTTGGGATGAACTAGTTGCCAAGGGATACTGTATTGTTTTCCTTCTGTGCAGTGTGTCAAAGACCCCCAGATAATAATGAACAAGCACTTGCGCTGTTGTTTACAATAGGAGCTTTTGCTTTTGTCTCTCCCTAACACTAACT
This sequence comes from Hypseleotris bucephala, assembly GCA_036025885.1. Classification (NCBI taxonomy): domain Eukaryota; kingdom Metazoa; phylum Chordata; class Actinopteri; order Gobiiformes; family Eleotridae; genus Hypseleotris; species Hypseleotris bucephala. The sequence continues at coordinate 1,953 of JAVQKG010140001.1, read as the reverse complement.
TTAAACTATACAGAGAAGAACAGAGTATACAAAGTTATACCATATTTACCATTTCTTGTCCATTCAGTTAAGATGATATGAAAATAAATACATAAATTGTGACATACTGTAGGTCCCAAAAGCTTAAAATGTGCATGAAATGTACCTGGCCAAAATATATTGTTAAAAATGCACCACTCAATAGACTGTATTCTTCCTATTAACTTCATTGCAATTTAGCATCAAGCCTTAAATGAGTAGCCTAAGCTTGGATTCACTGTTGTTGTGGTTGTTGTTGTTGTTGTTGTTTTTAACAATTTGTTGAAAAAGTCTAATTATACCGACTACATCACTGCATAAAATCATTAAGCAAGCCTATCACTTTTTTTCACATACTGATTAAATGGCCAAAAGTGCTTGCACAGTACCCGTAGAAAGACAGGTGAGACTGTGGGCTTTATGAAGGCACAGGCAAAGGGGGCAGCGCAGAGGTTGCCTTACCTTGTTCGAGTGGTAATAGTCCAGCGAGCTCAGACAACTCGGGTCAGTCCCCACATTAGCCGGTGGTGCAGGGTAAAATCTCACGTCCATCTCAGACTGGACCAGACTGAAGTCATGAAACCTTTCCTTTCCTTGCGCGTCCTGGACTAAATTCACACTTTGACAAACAAGATCTAGCCAAATAGTGAAATACGGTTGAGTTTTAGTCCGTGCGCTCTCCCCTCAACATCCGCTCACCCGCTGCCTTGAACTTCAACTCCAAAACTCGAGATGATGCTGCTACGGAGTCCGCTTTGGAGCAAGGGGTGCCAAACAAGCACTTTATCACACGGACAAAAAGCACGTGTTGGCCAAACTATCCCTGCTCGCTCCACAACAAATAAAAAGCGTCCTTCCAAATAGATATCCTTGTAGTAGTTTACTTGGGTCAAACGCAGCTATCACCTCTCCTCAGTCAGTGTTGTGGACTTGCATATTCTCACATTGGTTCCAGTAGGCAACAGAAAGAAGTGCGCGGCGGACTTCCACACTCTCTTGCCATGCGACCTCTGCCGATACCAAACGGGAAAGAGGAGCGCACGGACTGGAGGCAGCAGCAGAAGGGGGAGGGGATAGATTGGTGGTGGCTGCCTTGGCAACCGCTCTCCTTTCTGCAACTGCGCGCTCCTGATTAGCTGAGAAAATGTGTGCACGGCTGCGCATTATGTATGAAGCTTCATATAAAGGGCTCCATTTAGGTTATTGTGGCGCGGTGGATGATGGGAGGAGGCTCATATCTTGCTCCCAGTCTTGGTTACAGTCTGTGTGTTTTGTACATTTGCATGGCTTCTCTACCTGGACGTGTTGTGTTGTGAGTGAAGACATCACCTGGTCATGCAAAGCCAGTCCCGGGCCACGGCACAATGGCCTCTTCGCGCCTCTCTCATTTTACTGTTAGACCTAAACATGTTGAGGCAAATAGACCCAACCCCAGGAGTGATTTGCTTACTTTAAATGTCATAGTATTTGTGTCATGTTTTAAATCAATGTAGGCCTACCCATCTATTGTTTTTTTTGTTTTTTTGGGCCATACTTTATATTGAACTTGAGACCATTTTCTTTTTATAAAATGTCTAATAGGCCTAACCGGTGGTAAAATGAACTCCAATTAATGCATTTAGTGGGTAAACTTTTTTTTTCTTTCTTTCATATTTACAAAATGCATGTTTTGCTTGGAAATAGCAAAAAGGTTGTAACAGACTTGCAGCAATGTTTTGTTCAGATTTCATGTCTAGCAATGCCAGCGTTTTATTCACTGATGATAATAAATTGCAAATAATGCATTTATACAATGTAATGTTATGTCCATAATCAGTTAATAAAAGTCATGATACTAACATTGAAACCAAGTATTGATGTTGCAGATTCATACACAATTTAAAAAACTAATGTAGATATAAATGTATGCCATGTAATATTTCCAGTTGATGTTTA
>JAVQKG010139935.1:0-17064 GCA_036025885.1 Hypseleotris bucephala | reverse complement strand
AATCTTGCTCATTAAAGATAATTTACTGCTATTGTTCATGCTTCTACTCAGCACATTTGGTCAATATAACAAGAAGAGTGAGTTGTAGTGGACCTTGACGTTTAACAGCGTAGACAATTTATCGCAAACAAATAACTTTTTTTATGCAATGCAAGATTATATAAGAAGAAAACAGTTTAATGGGCCATTTGGGGTAGACATTTGGGACCATTTCACCTACACCATGCTATACCTTAAATCCCCAGATAGTTTTCTCTTCTTTTATTTGACTTTTGATCTTTCATCTTGAAATACAAAGTGAATACAGTCATAAAGGAAGTATAAATAAGTTTAGGTGAAGGTATGTTATGTGAATACAAGCTCTTGACTACAAGTTATTGAAAAAATATTGTTTTACAACAATTTTGGATGAAACGATGACAAATGATACAGAAATGCTCTTGGGATAACTGTAATATCAAAAGTCCTCTTAGGGCTTTCACAGAATTTAGGCTGGAGTTGCATGCCTTGACTTATATTTTGTCAAAAAGCTCCCTCTACTGAAACTTTGTGGTAGGCTGAAAATGGTAGATATGAATATCACGAGAAAACGTGTTTCTCACAACAGATTATTTGCAATAAGTATTTACTGTTTTGAACTTTAACTATTCTTTTTACTTATATGGAAATTTTCTTTTTTTTTTTTTTTACATAACATTTATTTCCAATATGGGAAATGGTCAGACATTACTGTAGATTTTTATGGCTTTTTTGATTTATTCTTCAAGCAATCAAGTTTATGCTAGAGAAAGTTAAAGTACAAGTTTGAAAGAGTACGCTAGTACTCTAAATAGCCTCCTAATCTTAACCAAAAGCCACATAATATTGACATGCAATTTCAAATAACTGCTATCATGTCATGTTGTTGCATTTTAAAGTAATGCAAAATGTGATGCAACTGATACAGATATTTGATTGTAAATATCAGTAATTTATTTTCTTTACAGGAGAGTCTTACTTAAAAAACTACGTTACCCACGATCCCTCAGTTCTGGCAGTGTAACATGAGCAGTTGTGCAATGCAGCTGTCTGTCAGCAGGCTGATTGTGTGAGGGACTAAAAGAGATGCTCATAAAAATCAACAGCCTCGCTCATAGGTCCCCTGTGAGAACTGACCATCCCGGTGTCTGAGGTCAGTGGTCACAACCCAGTCACTAACAAATGGTTTGGACACGTGAGCGGCTAATTATAAAGATGGCATAGCATTCAAGAGATAAGCAGAGGCCTGGGACTTCTGTGGTGGGAATATTGTACTAACTGAAGTTCCACTACATTGTCTGCACTTATTAAAGCATGTTTGGGATTATAATATTTAAATTAGAGCCACATTATCTAAATAAAGAAAAATCATCATTCGAAATAATACTTTATGACCATCACTAATTCTAAGTTAATATGTCCTTTAGATTTTATACATTTAATTTTTATTTGTATAGCCCTATATGACAAAAAAAATAGCTCAGAGTGATACAGAAAGAGATGCAAGCAAGTAATAAACAAAAACAACAGACAAACAACAGGACTGTCCCAGGGTATTCCCTGTTCTTAGACCCTCCATCATCAGTGCATCAAAGGGACAAACCGCTTGCTACATTTACATGATGGAAATGTCAAGAATATCTTTTTAATTTCAGTAGTATTTACATATAAGTTTTGACAGCATGGTGGTGCAGTGGTTAGCACTCTTGCCCCACAGCAAGAGGGTCCCGGGTTTGACTGGGAAATCAGGGCCCTTCTGTGGAATTTGCATGTTCTCCCCGTGTCTGCGTATAGGTTTCCTCCGGGCACTCCGGTTTTCCCTACCACTAAAAACATGTACAAAAGGTTCCCCATTGGGGCCAGGGAAATGTTGGGCTGAATATGAGATTCTGAAATCTCAGTGGGACTTTCCTGGTTAAATCAAGGTCAAATAAGTACAGTATATCCAGCAGTCCCCTCAGACTCACCTTAGTCTTGAGCCTCTGTCATATACTACTTGCTCTTATCAAAGCACTTACTTGTGATGCTTTGCTGTTACAGAGTTCTAATGGCAGCTCTCCTGAGGCCTCTGCTCGGTCTCACCTCCACTCCCTTTCAGCACTTTTCTCACTCTGTTTTGATATCTTTCTCCTCAGTTTCCCGCAGGTTTCCTGATCCTGGATTAGGTGATCTTTTTTCTTGTAGAGCTCACACGTTTGGCTCTTTAGAAGTCCCTTTGTTTCTATTATGGGAATATTTGGGCAGACGCTGAGTCAGTGCAGTTGGAATTCCTAAATACTTGAGTCAATCGAGACTCGTGCTTTGGAGGTAAGTCTGGACAGGATGATTGGGACGTAATAAAAGATGTATAAAAAGACATGCATGTTAGAAGAATTGGTAAATTGCCCTTATTGAATGAATGTCAGTATGAATGTTTTTGTCTGTGTATGGCTGTGTCAGTCTTGTGGCTTTTTAAATGTTTGTAAACAAATTGTTCTAAAAATCTAGAATGAAGGCAAAAGTAAAGCGGACTAATTCATTTTGGAGAAATTTGCAAAGCCACCAAATGTCCGCTGCTCATTAGCCAGCTTAATGCTAGATTTTTTTAAAGTGTCACAAAATGCCAAATTACATTAATTATTATTTGATAACATCTTGCGGAGTGGAAAGCAATGCTAAAGCCAGATTCAGCCAAAGAGTGAGAGAACGTGAAAGGCAGGGTGAGAGGGAGGGACAGTGAAGGAGGAAGAAGGGGCACAGTGTGTGGAGATACAGAGTGAACGTGTGAGACTTTAGCAGAGGCAGATCATCATCATCGGACAATAATACTGATGCTCTGGTGCTCTATGGAGTGAAGAAGAGTGAAGAAGAGTGAAGCGGACTGGTTTGGAGTGAGTTCAGTTGGAGGGATGCTGTGAGGACTGATGCCAAGCGATCGAACCTGACACCAGCAGCAGGAAGGCACCATTCAGGTTCGGCAATATGGCATCTTCTTTACCTTAATGTTAGTCTGATTTATCTCAGGCATGTTTTGTAGTAAAAACCAGTTCTAAGTAATACTAATGTGTAATTTTACTTTGGAAGTCCTTGCTCATTTATGGTTGTACTTAAACTACTTCTAAAGAGACACTGAAAGCAGCTATTTTACTGTAATGCAAGATGTGAAAGTATAAACAGCAACAGTATCCCTGTATAATTATTTATTCATTACATTTTTGGGGCATTTTAAAGAAGATAGTAGAGGATATTATCAATAAAAAAGTGCATCCTTTGTGTTTATAGTTTTTTAAGACTCAGGTCGAGTAATAATTATACACAAATAAAATGGCATGTAGACATGCAAATGTTTTTGTTTGCCAGAGCATACTTTTTCCTCTATTTAACATACTTAGCTTCGCATGATGCAGTCCAGTCTTTTGGCCACAAAGCGCACTCTGTGTGGTGCACAGACCCACTGTTTGTCCTCTCTCTGTCCCTCTTTAGCATTTTAAGTCCACTCCTCCCAAAGTCACTGATTATAAAAAGAAGATTTCTGAAATATTTCACAACACCCACATATGCCTAACGGCTGAGAGGACGTTGTCTCTACTTTCTAGTCTCACAAAGCTCTGATTGTCTGATTTACGGGACTGTGGTTGATGCTAACAAAGATTGTTGCGTGTCAGAGGTCTGGGTCACCCACGTGTGCATGCAAAACCTCACTGTTGGACCATTCTCATGAATTCTTATTTTCTGTAATATCTCTTGAAATAAACAATAACTGTACAGTGTCATGTAAACAGACAGTGAACTGTGCCTCATTGATGTGGCATGGGATCACACACACCACTATTGTAACAAAAGGCAGTTTCCATAGGCCTAATACTGAAGAAATACTGTACAACCTTTTGGTCCATGATAGTCCCACAGTTTTCCTTGTGGTTATTTCAACATTTGCAGAGTCTAATTGTAGCTACTGTGTTTCCCTATATTCCCAAAACAATTATTTATTACTAATTCTCACATAGTTGCACTTTAAACAAAAACAAACAAAATTCTCCACTCTGTCACATCACATGATACTGAGGTCAGTATTGACAGTGCAGGTGTACAAACATGTGACACAGCACCACATATGCTGCTAAATTCTTAGTCATGCCATGTGTTTACATAGACACCGGCTAGACCAGCCCTTCCCTTCAACAGTCACCCCAACACCTATGGGATTCAGGTCATGGGACTGCAATGGACTTGTTCACTTCTACTGGCCTGCACCCTCTTTTTATTTTGGTTTTGCAGCTACGGGACACATTCCAGTTCTTGCTGTCTCACATATAGCCCTTCCCTGCTGCTGCCATATTGGTTTTCTCTCTCACACACACACTCCTCCTTGGCCCCTCCCCTGCCACCACGGCGACGCAGCTGTCACCTGTCAGTTTTTGGCGGTGGGGATGCGCTCCAGCCTGCAATGGCTTAGAATAGCATGGTTACTAGTTGAACTGGGACAGTGTAGGACCAAGCCCTTTGGGAAAATTAACAGTTGAGAAGGACAAAAATCTCAGCTATAGCCCATGGGAATGTGGCATATGTGTAGTGTAAAGTTAGTGGGCAGTTTTGTTTTGTGAACGAGTGACCGCAGTTACTAAGAGAGACCTGGGTTCAGATCAGACCGGTAAGGCCTTATTCTTAGCCTCAAGCTTCAGTGTAAGATTACTTTAAGTTTCAATGTATGGAGTGTTGCTTTGGAGAAATGCATGTCATTTCATCTGAGATGGAAAGAAAGTAGACTTTAGTGCATGAAAATAGTTACAATAACTTCACAACAAGGCCCCGAGTCGATGGTCAATGTTGTTTTGAAGTAACACTACTCACTTACTTGAGTGCACATATGGAGTACTTCTTCCACCTCTATTCTGATCATTTATTGTACATTTTAGACAATCCTTGATTAGAAACAACCACTATTTGGACATTGATACTTTTTTTTTAAAGAATGGAAGACCAGGACAGAGTGAGCCAAGCATCCAGTGTGGCCACTATCTCCTACTTCCCAGTCAAAAAGGTTTGTGAGATTTTTTTGCTTTCAAAAACTATATTTTTAGTCACTAAAATAAGCATTATGTTGCTCGACAGGATGATGGAAAAGTGCAAACATTTGGAAAAAGATGTCAAGCTGCGAAGAGGGACCCCAACTGTGCTGTGGTGATCAGAGGGTGGCTTTATAAGAAGGTACAGTTTTGATTTGAATATATTTTTGCTTTTTGTGGAAATAAAAAGTAAACAGTTGTATGATGCGCCATTCTTCTGCAGGACAGCTCAGGTCTGAAGCTGTGGAAGAGGAGATGGTTTGTCCTCTCCAACTACTGTCTCTTCTACTATAAAGGTACTGTTTACAGACTGCATTTGATGTTTTGATTGACTTTTTTTCTTAAATCTAAAACTATTTGCTAAACTTTTATGTGTCTGTGTGTCCTTCATCAGACAGTAGAGAAGAATCTGTTCTGGGCAGTATCCCACTTCCCAGCTATAAAATATTGTTTTGCACACCGCGAGAATGCAAGAACAGAAAGTTCACCTTCAAGGTAACTGCAAACATGTATTATAATGTATAGAATAATGGATACGATAAATATGCCTTTTCTTGTAGTGTGCTATATGTAAAAAATTAAATATGTTTACAATTAATAAAACGTACATGAAAAGGATTGACAGTTAATAATAATTAGTTACTACAGTAGTGTAACCATTTGTTTTTGAAATATGCAATAAAAAGCACATTTTGTGTGTATCCTAGGTGGTGCATCAGGGCATGCGCTCTTATTTCTTCAGTGCTGACACTCAGGAGGACATGTTGGGCTGGGTCAGAGCTCTCTGTCAGTCTGCATCCATGGAGCCAGACAGCACAATGAACAGGTACTTCACTATCCACCCCCAGGTATACAAACACAAATATGGAAGTAAAGCAAATATTCTATTTTGTCATTTCAGACGTTGCTCCAGTTACCAGGATTTCGCTCACATAGGTAGCAGCTGTGAGTCTGTGGACATGGCCCAGGCCCCATCAAATGGAGAAGCTCCCCCTCATAAACATTGGCATGTCAGCAGGACTGTGAGTGAGCCGGGTCAGCTCAGTGGAGGGAGAATGGGGACCCACTCGGAACAGAGAGGCCGGAGGAGTGTGAGACACAGGAACAGCAGGTTGATGACTGGACACCTGATTAGCAGCCCTCGATGATGTGTTAAAATGTCAGTGCTTTAACATTCTCATTGTTTACACAGCCCCTCGGCCCGTACACCCAGCCCTCTGGACCACAGTCGCAGAAGAGCTCTGATCCAGGATGATTCTGTGCTGTATGTGCCCGCTGACAACAGCCTCCTCGTTCAGGATATCATGGGAACAGGCTCTCTGCCCTCCAGGGCCCTGGGGTCACGACCTCATACACCGGTGGGAAGGGTTGACATTCGACCTCAGGATGACCCCGGCATCCTGCCACACACATTGTACTACGCACCTGCCTCGCCCAAACTAGAGTTCAAATCCACCCCCACCACACCGGTGACTGAAAGGTGGCAAAAGGTGAATGTTTAATATAATTTGTAACTCAAGAACAGGATTACGCAAGTGCTTTCACAAAATAATATTTTTCTAATTTTTCAGATAATAATCTTTACTCCTTTTGCTTGTCATTGCAGCCTATGCCAACATATGGCTCTGTTCATCATATTCCGAGTGGAAGAAGACCACTGGGGAAGGTAAGCTTGTCATTAATAATCCAGTGTTTATTATTCAGTAAAACAATTGCTTTTATAACTCACAAGCAGGTATTGTGTTTGATGGTCAAAACAGTTAAATGTTCTCAAAGCTATATAAATGCTGTCTCTGCCTTCAGAGCTACTCCACAGGGGCAAATGCAGACTTACTGCCCCCACTGCCCCCATCTTCGAGGGCAACACATGCCTCGCAACCACAACATCACCACCATCACCATCATCACCGCAACCATTTATCTGTTTGTGTGCTGCCGCCGGCCATGGTACAGGCTGCTCTGTGTTTTGTATGGGGTCTGTCTGTTGTAATTATAACTCGCCACTAACAACATGTGCACTTTAGTCTCGATGTGTTTGTCATTGTCTGTCACTGAATTATCTCTGTTTTTAATTCTGTTAAAGCTTTTGTGAGTATTATTTGTGTGCAACAGATTTGCTTGTTTATGGTAAATTACAACTGTTATTTGTTTGAATAACCCAGCAAAGATACAGATCTAAAAGCTTGGCTTCACAGTGCTATGAGCTAGCACAACTCAGTGGTGCAACACATAATCCCTGTAATAATTCCCCATACTAAAATATCTACATAAAATCTGTCAACACACTTTATCCTATTATAACAACACAGATGTACTGTTGTATCTAAGGTTATAATGCGGTTTGTGTTTCGTTATTTTCAGCCCTCAAAGCCCGAGCTGAGGGAGTGCCAACCAATCAGACCTCTCCAAAGTGATGCAGATGTAAGTGTTGAGTTTTCAATATGTTCTGAATGCAGCTGGTCAGATGTTGACTCCATATCACTGTGTATTTCCTGTCTTCAGGTTGTGTTGACAAGGCTGTGTGGATGTGACAAGCTGCTACAGTCTTTGTCTATGGAACTGGCCCAGCTACAAATAGATAAGGTCAGCCATTTTGTAATCACAAAGTGTGACATGTTCAGTTTATTTTGGTTGGCACTTCTGATGTTAAAAGACTAGTGTTGTTTTACAGGACAGTGTCCACTGTGCTTTAGATGTGTCCCGACTACAGCTGGAGGAGTGGAAGGGACAGGGGCCTCAGATATATGAGGAAGTAATTACCCAGAAGGCTTTGCTCCAGGAGGACCTGGTCACCATCCGAGCCAGAATGTGTGATGTGTCATTGGTGTGTGACAAGACAAAGACAAGTGTGACATAACTTTGTTTGTGAAGGTTAAATATATATTATTGTGTAGGAAATGGAGAGGGTCTGGAGCCAGTATGAGAGAATGGAGAGTGAGCTGTCTGTCATCCGCTCACATCTTCAGCACATCTGCAACTTTGGAATTCCAGAGGTCTGTGAGGAAAAAACATTTTATAATTTTTCATTAACAAACAATGCCTTCTGCTTTTTTATAATAATTTTGTACTCACCAGGAACAGTCACATGCCCAAAGAGAGCTGTGGATGATGGAGGACATCCTCTCAGGACTTAAAGCAAACAGGGATCACTTCCGCTTCCTGTTGGGAGTACAGAGGCACCGCAGTAAGTCTCTTACAGTTCATATTCATTTGTTGTCAATTAGTGACTACTGTACATCTGTCCAGTAGGGCCTAACCATCTTCTGAGGTCTTTAGATTACGTCACTGATATACTGTATTTATATTAGAGCTGACAGAACATGTGTCTGTGTTAGTGTTCCAGCCAAACTCACCTCATCCCGGCTCCCCAGCGACACCTACAGACACACTCCAGAGTGGACTGCCGATGGTAAGAGTTGTGTTCTTCATCATTCTTTTGTGAATTCATACCATCATAAATATTCATTTAAAAGGAGGCCAAAAATAAAACGTTTTGAAATCCAAATTTTTTAAGGATGTGGATCAAGAGCCACCAGCGCGACCACCTTTACCTCAGGAGCTGAGCAGGGATCAAGGGTGGACTGAGCCCCCTTATGAGGTATGGGATCATGGACGTAACATAAGGTGGTGAATTGGGGCACAGTCAGATCTAGACCCCAACTAAACCAAGACTTAACCAGGACTAAACAAGGTCTGAAATAGGACTAAACCATGAACCCAGTCTAAACATGACAAAACAAACTTAACATTTAATTAAACAAAGATTCATTATTATTTATAACAGTTAACATGTTTTCTTATTTATTCACAGGTCTTTAAACTAAATATTTAATTAACTTTAGACGATATGAGATTACTACATGATCATCTGCTCAGTAGGCCTATTTGAGGCCCATTCTCAAATGCTGCATTATGGCCCCACATTACAGCACTGTATGGGATAGACCAAAAATAGAAAACACATCTGCCACTGAAATGTTTTATTTCAACATCTATAAATAAAAGTTCAACACCAGGTCAATAGTCTTAAGTGAGTCTTGTGCACCGGCCAAAACAGTTTCTTTGCCAGACTTAACTGTGCTTTGTAGTACCATGACCGTTTCCCATGGGTTTTTTAGACCACAAAGCACTCAGGGCTCTGTTCCTTCTGTATGATACACCACATTCACAATGCTTCACTTGACTTGATGTCTGGTTTACAGGGAGTTTACGACCACAATGTTGAACCGGGACGAAGACGAGGCAACAGTCAGCCTGACCTGCTCAATGTGAAACACAGAGATACAGCTGGTCAGTAGATGTAACTGAATATAAACAAAACACATAAAATACAGTCTGTTTTAAGTTTTCAAAAATTATAAAAAGTTTAATAAAAAATAGAAAATGCTGAAAATTGTCAATCTGACCCTGTTTTATAATGTCAAGTAGGTCTACTGTAGTCTGTAGAGGCCAGGGGAGGGACTAAACTATATGGCCGCTGCTATTGGTCAAAGCCGTGTCCCACAAAGTCTGATCTGATGTTGCTGTAGTGGCCAGGAGAGGAACTAAAGTGAAATAATAACTATGACCGATTATCTACTTTACATCATAGAACAGGGTCCGATAAAGCATTTAATTTTCAAACTTACAGACTATACCTTTAATTTAAATGTAGATTTTTTTTATGCATTTTTTCTTTCCGGATCTGTCTTAGACTCTTCAAAGTGGACCACATCAGACATGACCAACCATTCAACTAAGGTTTGATCCTTTTCTTACGTTCCTTGCATTTGCCGTTTTGCTCTAAATTTAGATGCTATTTTTTTCCTCTTGGCAAATACAGCCAAATTCCAATTCCTAAAATTCTCTCATCTTTCTTGCAATTAGGGCATAATGCAGTACCTTTTATGATCAGTGGGGGGAGGTATAGGTCCACTTCTTGGTCATGATGTTCTCACTTGTTTCACCCAGCCCCCCTTTTTGTCTGGACACATCATACAATATACTATGAACATACAACAGAAAGCAGATACTGTCATGCACGGATAGAGCTTTGCACATTAAGACACGCACTGAATATGTGTTTCTGTTTTGGTGATAGATTTTCATGGTTTAGTACTGCAGGAATGACTCATTGCTAATAATTTTCTCATAGAAGATTAGGATGAGTGAAGAGGAACAAATTGACAGGATGAAGAGGAATCAGCAGCGGTTGACTAACAAAAAGAAACCACAAGCCACAACGACAAATGTGCAAAGCCACAGTCAAACTTCAGACACACAGGAGGAGGTTGGAAATCTTCTTTTGTATTAATAAGAACAGTCAGTAGCCACTTTTTCAGGTACAACATATTCCCTATGAATGATGTAGTCTTCTAACTGCTTAATGTCATCTTGTGGGCCCAGAGGATAACAATTGTGCTAATGTTGCTTTTCAATAATTTAAAATAATTCTCTGATCACTTGGCCTCAACAAGGCATTTTGGCCACATAACTGCCTCTGCCTGACTACCATTCTCTGGAAGTCCACCTAACACAGTAACCAAGTCCTATCACTAATTTAAAGGCCTTTCTTCATCCTGAAACGTGGTTTAGTGTGAATCTGTTGGCAGAGGTGGTAGTAATCAGTTACATTTACTTGGGTAACTTAACAAAATAAATTGTACTTCTAAACATAGATGTAATTCACCATACTTACTTTTACTTGAGTAGTATTATTTTGAAGTTACAGTACTTTTATCCACTTCTGTGTGCTAAATTGCATAACACATCAGGCATTATGTCACGTCAACAACTCAGTTACTTCAGTACTTGAATAGTTAACAGTATTATGAAGAAATTATACTCTTTGAAGTAAAGAGACTCTTGGCTACTCTACCTTCCTCTGTCTATTGACTTGATGTAATGTTAAAATATAATTGAGGTCAGAGCTAAATAGGCTTGTCTAATAAACTGGCCATTATACTTACTTGTATGGAAGTGTATTTCTTAACTGATATTTTCTCTTTCTCAGACACCATTTCCTTTAAGAGTGACTCGAGTTGTCACTGCTGTCCTACCGACATCCCTTGTAGCTCGAAAAGTGTCAGTCGAAGACCCTCCACCTGAACTGGACATACCATTACCAGAGCAAATCCCACAAGAGACAAATGAACAGAATAGGGATCTACCTGTCAGAAAGAGCAGCAGGCAACAATACCAGGAAGTCTTCAAGTCCTTGGTGCAGGAATCTGAAGCCACTAGAGTGAGGCCTGCTGAAAATTCAAAGATCCGAGACCAAGAAAGGCGTGAAAACCAAAGTGCAAGTTTAGACAACAGGGTAAGTGTGACAAAAAATACTATTATGAACTTAAATTCTGGGCGACAGTGGTGCAGTGACTTGTTCGAATCCCCGCACCAGTGCATATTGTCGTTGTGTCCCTGGGCAAGCCACTTTGCCACCACTAGGTGTGAGTGTGGAGTGAATGAATAATGCAGTCTGTAAAGCATCTTTGGGTATCTAGAAAAGCGCTATATTAAGTGGTATTGATTGCTATTATCATTTTAGAATCAAGTATTATAGTATAGTGAGTATTGATGTAGTATGTTTTGTAATTTTAACAGGAGGAACGACCCACTGCCCTTATGACCCCTGAAGTCCACCCTGACCTCTGCCTGACCCCGGAGCAGCGAGAGGCTAAACTCAGACGAGTGGAGCGCATCCGAGAGAGAGTCATACGCAGGTGGGACTCTTCTGTTCTCCCCATTATATATAGTATATACAGAATATATTACTATTGTTTTACTGTTCATGTTGTGACTATGTTTCAACGCATTTTAGTTTGACGCTTTCAGGTTTTGGCAATACTGTGGAAAATCAGTAGCTATTTTTTTTTCATCATATGGCAAAGAAAAAAGTTTCTACAGCCATTTGGTGGTATATGTTACAGTCCAGGGCCAAACACAGGTGAATAAAATGCTCTAGTTTGCTTGGATTGGTTGATTTTCTATCTATCTGTCTATTAGCGCAGTCAGAGAGAGTTCATCCAATCAACTCCCAACTTTGTGGAGAGAGACCCAGGACGCTTCTCAGGTGAACCTTGAAACGACCAAGAAGCAAAAGCCAACAAAAGGTGCATATTCTGTCTACTGATATTTTCAATGCCAGACATAGTTTAAACATCTTTATTTTTTAGGACGTGATAATGCTCAAGAAGACAAAACCAAAAGTGCAAAGTGTTATAAGCAAGGATCTCAGAACACAGATGAAGTGGATCCTACCAAAAGCAAAAGTCCCTGTGGGAACAAAGCACAGCACAAAGATTACAGCGCAAAGAGGGGAGTCGCCAAGACTAAAATCAGACGTCCTGCTTCACCCTATCATATCTCATCTATGACTGTCCACCAGAAAAATGAGAGCGAGGCCTATACAAGTTGCAAAAATACAGAGGCGCACAAGCTTGAAGAAGCAGCCACTGATGATAATGAAAGTAATTTTTCATCCCCTGATGTGAGAGCCAAGTGGTTTCTCTCTACTAGCCAGTGGCAAGGCTTCATACCACTGCAGATCTCTGAAATAGAAGTACCAGGCGATGAGGAAGTGGAAGCAGATGTGGACAATCAAGTATCAAGCATGGAGGAGTCCAATGAAATGTCTCCTGAAGTCAGCGAAAGCTTAGAGAAGATGAAGGAAAACCATTCACTGTTTTATAAGATCGCGTGTGACATAAGTATTTCTGATTCAGACATTACAAGGAATGATGGGAATTCTAATATGCAGACAATAACAGAGGAGTTGATGATTACTGAAGACGTGCCACAAGAAGAACCCCAAAGTGTAACTAAACAACAGTGTAATGACAACAGCACACAAGATACAATACCTGAAAACCAAGACACAGATGAAAACATGTCTGAATATGCAGTTAAAAAAGTTGATGAAGAAAGTCAACAAAATGATGACTCCACAAGGCTAGAAGGCCAGGTGGTAGAGAGTGAAAGTAACAGTGCAGCCATGGAGGAATGCACAGAGGAGAGTAAAGACACAATTGGGGATCAGAAAGAAAAGGTAAATGAAGATACACTTGGAGACCTGAAGAAGTCCAGAAGTTTATGTGATACAAGCATCAACTCAGAGGTTCAGCCTGAAGTGAATGGAGGTAGTCTGAACCGGAACGCCTCATTTGGAAAGACGAGGGTTACTGTTTTAAGGACAAGTTTGTAAAGTATAAGGGTAGTTCTGTACTTATGAAAAATGTTCTATTAGATTCTTGCTTTCAGTACTTTAACCAGCAGTTTATACACGTTTGGTCAATTTAAAAAATATAGATCACTCCTTACTTTTTTGCACAGTATTAATATGCTAACAGTGTAGTGTGGCAAAAAACTTGTACTATTTTATTACTTGATTATTACCACACTATTATCATATTATTACTACCCTGTAAAGCAAAGTGCTATCAAAATATGCTTTCACTAAAAACAACAATTACTTTACTAATTGGATGTCCGATGACACAACCAATCCACCAAGTCCAATCCACAAAGTTTTTTCTCCTATCCCATTTGCAACACTATACAAAAGTTAGACTCTATCGTTGCTCCTGTCTCTTACTCCAAACTGTGTTGAAGAATACTGACATAATAGAACGACATAAGTACAGATTTATCCATTTAAAGAATTATAAGTAAATCATTTTGATTGGGATGTAAAGAAAGTTGTCTTGAAAATAGCCTACGGACCTAATTGTGACTAAAAGACCAATTCAGGAACAAAACTGCAGCATTGCCATTATGATAAGGTTGTAAACCGATAAGTCTTAAGAATATTTTTATTTATACAAAAAAGATGTGTGCACTGTCTTACAGAAAAGCCATGTACTTCTTGTTAACCCTTTCATTCCTTGCATTGTCTGAATCTAATATGAAGTCAATGCGTACCACTATATGTAGCCCTGTTTGTATCACTGTAACTATCCCATTTGTTTTGTTTAATCGTCATTAAACCTGTTGGAGGATGCAAAGATTTTTCTGACTCACGATTTATACGTGTATATGCAGACTTTTACCCCCTGCATTTATTCTCTTTGCAGAGGCTCCCATGGGTGCTTGATGGTGGGTGCCACTTTCTGACTAGATGTATTGCAGAAATACATATAGGTAGTGTAAAAGCCTTTGTCACTTTAAATCCTCGCCGTGTCTGAGTCGATGACATCATTGTCTGAGAACACATTACATCATCCCTTCCCAGGCTCCCCCTCTCCCTCTCTCGCTTAAAGACAGCACCACCTTATGTTTACTGGGCCGCATGCACTGTCAGGCAGCCGTGCTATACCTGGGTTATGTTTGCAGATGGGGAAAGCAATGCCCATATGCATATTAATATCAGCCACGCTCAAATTAAACTGTTTACATGCGTGGCTCTGTGCATGCACGAAGCGAGTGTAATTAGCTATAAGGGGCCACTTACAAAGCATTACAGCTGTATGACAAGCCTGATATGAATGAACGTTTTGTATGATAAGAAAAAAACATATAGGTTGCCAAATGAATTGTACCCTTACATAGCATTAAAATAAACCTTTAAATTAACTTCTAAAAGCTAGAGTAAATGATAGGGAACTACACGAATAAATATGACTAAATAAAAATCGCAAAATAAGAAAAAAAAGGAAACAAAAAAATTAAATTGTTAATAAAAATGAACGTTTTGTAGCCTAAATAAAAATAATAATAAAAGTAGTAGGCGAAAGTTTTTAATGCTGTAGCCTATTAGAAGTCATGGCTCATAGTAAAATAATAGTGTTAAAATTTACTTAAAAATACCCAACTTTTAGGCCTAAATGTTTATTAGGCCTATTTACTTAAGTCTTTGGCATAAAAATGCAATTGTTTTTCATTTACATATTCACGTTCTATTGTAAGTGAATGCCGTTGAACAGTGATTTATTACTGGTATTTTTCACAAATTAATCCTAGAATATCCTTGCAGCTAATTTATCAGCTTTTGATTGGTTTATACGTGTGCGCGCTGGCCGGCGTGCGTGTGCGTAAATCACAGAGCTGCGCAGAATGCTGAGAGAATGTTTCTTTAAGACCCATTACCTTCCAATCCGACAGAGGGGGGAGTCCGTGTGCTAAGGTGGCGTATCGTCTCTCTCCACGGCTCACCCCCCTATGCCGTTTACATGTGGACACGGGAGACATAGACACAACAATATCGCGTTTTTACCCCGATTCGCGCGTCAAAGAGGGGACGATCCGCCGAGATGTACCGGATCAGGAATATTTAACATCAAACATGGACACTACAAGCTCCCCGCGATGACTGTGGTAAGGATGCAACTTCACACCGCCCCTTCGCAACCCAGTTTCCGCTGAAGAAAGGCGAATAAAACCCGTGCGCTCTGGAGAAAATAGTGCATGCAGTGATGTTATTTGAGCCTTTGCGTTTATCAGGCTTTTTAACATGCTGTTGTCAAGGTTCGTGAAGGTGCGGGGTGGCGGTGTATATAGGCAGCTCGTGCATGTGTGTGAATGAGGAGAGGGGGTGCGTTTGAATGGAGGCAAATGACATGGTTGAGGCTTTTGGCAGATGTGTTGGTAACATTTATTTGGGGTGCGCTGCCCGCTTTGCTGATGCTGATGATAGGGAAGATAGGGGGCTCCTCTTAAGCCGAGAAGAAGATGCTGCCACTCTACTATGGCCTACTATGTGTTGCTTATAATTAATCATGGCTGTAACTAAACCTTTGCCGTTGGGAGCGTTCAAGTCAAGCCTCCCTGTTCGCTGTCACCGGGGCCTGTGGAGTTACTACGGGCCTATTAGTCCCATTATCGCCGTTCAATTGAGATCCTCGCTTCATTTGTCCATCATTTCAATTTAAACACACTAGGCTTTACTATGAGAATGGAAATATGCGCGTGCACGTGTGATCGCTCGTGCACACCTCTCCTCCATACATACGGATATGGAGGTGAGCACAGTCAGTATAGCTGCCTATAGTCGAGCTGTCATATGTGGAAAGCCGCGCGTCGTCATTTGGCCATTGCAAGCCTCAAATTTGTGCACTATATGTGGACTCCCCTCGACCCAGCTGCCGACAATCACTTATCGATTCCAATGATGCGTTTCTTGCCCCGGGGGTGGGGGGAGTAGGGGGGTACTGTTTCATGGTAGTAAGACGAAGGGGGAGGTGGAGGGAATCATCATTAGTCGCTATGCTCTTTATAACCAACAACCATTGTGCCTGCTGCATCATACTTTTTTTTCTTTTTTTCCTTTTTTGCTGGAAATGGCTTTGAATGCAAAAGCAAATACCTTCTTCCTTTTGTCGTTTGGGCTGCCTGCAAACCCCATTCTCTCCCCGCCCCACTGTCTGGTGTAAAAGCTAGATTAAGCCCATGTTTGCCCATTTTACAAATATTTAGCAGCGTGGTACCTGATTGGAGGCCTTAGTATTAATTGTTGGCAGGATACTGTATAAAGCCGGAGTGTTCAGTCTAGAGTAGGCGGTTTCTGGACTTGATGATGATGATGTGGATAATCAAAACACCCACATGTGCAGACACAACACACATACTGTAGTGCATGGACACCAAAGGAACTGCTTAAGTCAGTCTGTTACAAAACTGTGGCAAACACTCCTCATATCCTCAGAGGTATCAATGAAGCAGATGAGAAACTGTCTAAACAAGAAAGCACTCGGAGAGTGCATACCAACGCCAGAACAGCTAATTTCCCCTATACAATGTTTTGGCACTAACTGCGACTTTAATCTGTGATGTCTAAGTGTTTTTATATTGTTAACGATCAATTAAGAGGCCCTGCCCCCAAACCATGACAAATATGGGAAGGGTCTATTTGACTTTTGTGATTTGTCAGGATGTTTTGTAAATTTCTCTAAAATTACATTTTTCATTCAGTCCGTAGGTGGCGCTATTGAGGTAACTGCCATCTTATTGGTCAGTTGCGGTCAGAGGCGTTGGCTAATGTAATGTTTCAAGTTTGATTCAAATCGGGCAAAGTATGTGCAAGTTAGAG
>JAVQKG010139931.1:0-10711 GCA_036025885.1 Hypseleotris bucephala | reverse complement strand
TTTTTTAAAGGCAGCCTAAAAACACACTGTTTTAGATAATTGAAACATCAAGCCTCTGTGTGACCATAGTTCTCAGTGATAGTGAAAAATAACCAATGTTGAGCATTTGTCATTTTTGTCAGGTTTACAGCTGGGACACCTAAAGGGTGATAAACTGCACTACTCTTGTTGTATGCATCACCAGCTCTGTGAATGTTTCTGATAGATAATGTAGAACAATAGCAACATTTGATGTATCGTTCACTTTTGGAATTAGCATTTTAACAAAGTTTGTGGCTTCTACTTCTTATGGGGTTGCTAAGGTTATTTTGAGAGAAATTTGCAGAAACTAGACATGTGTTTTGTATATTCATAATGCATTTATTCACAATATAAAATTGAAATTCTATAGGTTTATCAATGGCTTCATGTTAGGTGTTAGTTGTCTCTTGCTCAATAGCACAGAAACAGTATGTACTGGTGAGACAATCAAACTGTCCATGTGCCACTAACCCTGTTCAGCTGTTCAACTGAAATAAAGCATAATTAAAATGTAAGTAAATGAAAAAAAATGAATTTTTGCACTAGCTTTCTATGAGTGTTTGTGCTTCCTATTTATCATTCACACCAGACAACTTTTAAAATAAGACCATTAATTGTCGGCAGATTTAGCAAAAAGAATACAGCCCACTCAAATACCCTTTCCTTGCTGCTTATTAAATATGGTATTTTCATATTTTTTGCATATTCAAAGCTTTTTTAATGTCACCTTCAAATATAGCCATTGGAACATAACTGTGATGAAAGGTCTTCAGTAATTGTCAGCTGCAGCCAGATCTCCTGCAGAGTTTACACAAGGCCCCTGAGATTGGACCGCAGAGCTCTGGGGGAAAAAGAGCAATGACATAGGCCCGAGAAGACAGTTTCATTATAGACACTGTAGGTGCATAATGATTTCAGTTTTATCACCTATTCTTTTTATACATGTACCTTTGTCTTTCTATGAGGATTCTTTTGTCTCCGGCAGTGGCATAGCTAAAACATAATTAGAGGTACAGCACATGTGGCTTAAAAATGATAAGCAGTCATACATTTGTTGCACAACTTCCCTTGCCCTATTACTTTTGGGCTGGTAGGGCTGGCAGTAATTGAAATGTTGGTGGTTCTATCCCTGCACTAACACATTTACACTGTCCTTGTGTCCTTGAGACACAACCCTACTTTACCTATATGTATGGGTTACAATTGTATTTGTTGATGATTTGAGAGGGCATTGGCACACCACATTTCCCTCTGGGACAGGTGTGACTACAGAGTCAGACTATGGAGTGAATGAGAAATTGAAATTTAGACGTATGAAATCTGTGTAATTATTTACAAGGTGAACATCCCCATAGTCCTTATCTATCATTATTTTTTGTTGCATTGCCTCCTCTCTGCTGCTCTGTCATTTATCAGCAGCTCTGGCGTTCCTGTTAAAACCTCCCCTTTGGCTTGGTTCTTGCACAATGATGGACACAGGTGTGAGAGAAAGTGTCCACATGGCTTCGACTGCCGCTCTGTCCTGGGGCTCTGCTACTGGCCTTAAAGGCTTATCATCTCTTCACAGAAGTGCTCTTTCATGCTTTTGATCTCGTCTAAATTAGTTTCTCAGGGTTTTTCTTTTTTCCTTTTTTTGGTTAAAAGCAATTTTCCTCTCTACCCCTGTCACCAAAAATCCCAGTGATGATAGCTATGATCAGGAACTTATGAGAGTGTCATTTCAGCTAGTCTAGTTTGTGCCTCTGAGTGACAGTCTGGAGTGCATGGAGAAGTTTACTTCAAGGCCACTTGGAAAAATGGTTTGAAGTAAGATGAAGGAATTCAATTGTGTACTACTCAATATCATTTTGAAATCTTTAGAAATTAAAGAGCCTTTTAAGGTGCACATATTTTTTTGACAGAATTGGGAAGCTCTTTGAGAGAAGTATAAGCAGGATGTGTATCTCGCTGCATTAATTGTGCCTCCAACTTAAGCACTTAACTCACATAAACTTCCTCATGGTCTATACTTTCGCAGGTAGCATTATGTGTATAATGGGATAAAAAGCAGCTTAAATGGTGTAGCCACATTGTCCATACATAATAATGTATAAAGGTATATATTCAGAGCTTTCTCATTTCTTAGTTGCTTGTCATTTAGCGTTTACTTTTCATAGTGGCTTATAGGGCATTGTGCTTTCCTGATTTACACATTGTGCTCAGGGTTTTGGGGGGATGCATTTCATCCCAAGTCACTCAAGTTCCTGCCTAGTGTTGCTTTAAAACAAAATCCCATATTTCCATATTATCTTGTCATATTATTTAAATTCACAGACATGAGAAACAGATAACTATGAAACAGCTTGCAGTACCCAAGTCAGAAAAGCATTAGAATATAGCTAAAGTCAGCCAGGCAGAGCAGCTCTCACAAACAAAATGCCAATTAAGAAAGGCAAGAGGCTGTTCTATAGGGATCTGCATGATATATAGCCACAGAAATAATGTTTATTGGTTGTGGCCATCGTGAAGAAGAGCCCCATCTCTCTCTGCTGAGACGTGTCGCACAGAATTTGTTTCCATTTGTGCAAGGCAGCGAATCAGTCAAGTTTATGTCCATTCCCTGTACTCTCCTATGCATCCAAATGAAACTTAACACATGCTAAAATAATATGGAAGTCATTAGATGAGAAACTATGAACAATATGCAGAGGTAAACGGCTCTGTTTTTCTATATTCTATTTTAGTCAGTGCACATTTATACGTTATTTACACAGATCACACACAGAGAGAAAAAACACATCTAATAGGCTTCTTTGAAAGATCAAGTGTTCAGAGAAAATTGCCAGAAGAGTATATTGTTAGGATGGTATATTCATACCATACTGGTTATCCTCATAGCCACATATTACAAAATGCATTGTCTTTTGTAGACTTCTCTTGATGGGTCTCAGAGAGATAGTAGCTATAGCAACCCCTTTCTGAAGCTTTATTGAATCTGTTTTGAATTCTGAGTGCAATATTGTAAACTAACTGATAAGGCACGGATTGGACAATACTGGATCAAATAAAGCTTTTCCAAACATCAGTGAGGGCAGTGCTGAAAAGTTCAAACTAGAATTCAGCACTTTCCGCCGATGTCTGTCCACAAACATCAATGGGCAAACATGCAGCCAGAACACATACATTTGATTATCTCCTGTTTTTGTATTTGAAATGATGAATATATCTGTCTGCAACATCATGATCTCATAAAAGGAGTCTTTATGTCATGACTGTTCTCTAGCTTTCTCTTCAAACGCATGCATAAACTGGCAACAAACAGGTCATTGTCAAATAGGTACCCCACCTAAAGTTCAGTAAGCAAGATGAATGAATGACAGGATGAATAAAAAGTTAATAAAAACAGTTGTCAAATTAGTTTCTACTCACTTTTAGGTTCTCTTAAATTCTTCTTATTTAGCCTAGAACTCTGTAGGCTGAATCAGCACAGACCTCTTGACTCAACTCCCAGAAACCTTTGATATGTGATACTCTCAGCACTAAAAACTACACTACTGTGAAATATGTGCTATATGTGCTAGCATTTACTGCATTGTTCCATCCGTCAAGTTTTATTGATTGCACTTTTACAACTTTTTATCTCAAACATTTCACTGACAAACATGATGAAGCGACAAGCTCTGCAAAAGTTCTCAGGATATAATAAGCACTAAATGGCATACTACAAATTTTAATACCAGCCATAGAATTTCACTTTGATTACATGTAAAGCCTTGTTTCAGTATATGACAGGGAAGATTACTTCTAGCTTGACTTTTGCTCTTTTAAGAACATGAATGGAGTCAAATCAACAAGCAAAATAACTATTCTATCGATGGTTTGAAGGATCCTCTTTGAAATTGCTTGTTTTAATGCTGATGTGTTATCTTATTGATTAATATTTATAAGGGCTTGTCAGGTCTGTTTAGGTGCAGTTTGACTTTGTCCAGTGCGGACCCTGGGAGCTCGCTGCAGGCAACATGCTCTTTGCCAAAGATGCTGCTGGTTTTCTGGCTGTGGCTCCTAACACCTGGGTACAGCACACAGCTCTACCATGCCAATAATTAGAGGGATTAATGTGCTGTTTTTATTGGATTAGGTCCATTGTAAAAACATGCAATTTATCTCGAAAGGTTGCATTTACAATGTATCTAACTAATAAAAGCAAAGGTTGCTAGGTAAAATAGTGAGATTCTTTATGGTGGTCATATGAGACAGCAACTTTTAATGTCAAACAGGTCAGTTTATATGAAAGTGTTCATATCCATTTGTAACAGTAGAGGGAGACAGAGAGTATTTAGTGTGCCTTTACTGAACACAATCCAAATATGTTTCACTTTTATTTATTTTTTTGAGTAAATGAAAATTCACACCATTAAATTATTACCAAAACTTATACGCTAAAACATAAAAGTAATCTAGTCAAGTTTATTGCCTTTTTTGTTAGCGATTTTGGACAATTACCCTCTACAGTTGCAAGAACGGCAATGCATTGCGCTGCTTTTAAGTGAAACTCATTTCTCCCGACTTGCATCCGTTCTTGTCCTTTTGCTCGGAAATTGACGAAAAGTGTCAAAATGTAGTTCAACAAATGAAAATCAATTCTCTGGTTTCTTTGTGAATTCTATTAAAACTGCTAAATTATACTGAAGAGCTAACCAAACTAATTTGATCTGTTAGTTAAATATGAAGTGTGGTGCAGCTAGAACAAAATAGGCGTTAGTATTATTTCCAAATGATCAAACAAACAAATAAGGCCTTATGTTCTTTTAGTTTCTGGGACTCCCCTAATAATATAACAGTATTCTTACAAGTACCTGCCATATTGATTTAGCTTATGGGTTGCTTCTAAAATTCCGATTTATCTGACTTAATCAGATGACTTGAAACTCGTATATACTGTAAATTCGACACCACTTGAAAGCACCATTAAAATGTACATGTTAAGACTGCTGTTATTGTTATTACCTTACTTCATCATAGAAAACTAAAACTGTTGCTGGTTTTTGCTCAAAGCTGGGTTTCTGCAGGTCTTCTTAGTGTACACAGTGATCTCTATTCAGGCTCAAACATTGTTCAATGCCAGTGTGAAGCTTATTTTGCCAGTATAAACTGTATTGTTGATTTAATAATAACATAAGAGCTCAATCATTTGTGAAGTTTAATGTTAAACTGCATTACTTGTATTTTTGCACACATTAGATACACTGTTAATATTTACATCAAACTCAAAATAAGAAATAAAAAGTTTATAGTTCCAGCGTTGACGCTGACAGGAATCCTAATCCTAAAATTGTAACATGTTTTATCCTTCCACAAATGCACAAAACATGTCAAAACAAAATGTGCTTCAGGCCTATATATAGTTACATGTAAAAATAATGCAATATAAAAAAAAAAAAAAAGGTCAAAGGTGAAAACAAACATGGCAGTTACAATCAGGACAGTCAAAAAATCATGGTGATATCAGGAAACATTGTGTGTAGTTGCCATATAGCATTTTAGCTCCAAGTCATAGCACGTACACACGGGCTAATAACAAAAAATATGAAAGGACGTCTTGTAGTGTCACAAAAGTACAAAGTTCAGTGTTTTCAGTGTATTTTTTTCACAGCAGGTACTACAATAACAAAGTCCTTCGAAACCAGAATGCACTGGTTAAAACTAAATGCTAGCACACAAAATTGAGCCATCGCATGACGACAAAGTGATCACAGGAAGAAAGTCTCACAATTTTTACTCTAGCACCACTTTAAGAGTAAACACACAATTACCTTCAACAACCTCCAAAATGTATTTTTTACATTTATTATTTAGCACAAACACAAAATATTTTATTTTTTCCCCCAAACATACATCTGACATGGCAAAAATTGTGAACATTTAGTTGATGCAAATTTGCTGTGTGTCTAGAGGGCTTTCAGTGTAGGAGGCGGTATCCCCAAATTGGCTAGTCAAACACATTAGCTTATGCACGGTCTCGAAATAACAGTCACAGTAAGTGTAACTCTGGAAATGAGCAGAGTGCTATGGTACATATTAAGCATTCTCTAAAAAAATACAGTAGCAAGCTATTCTCTTCAGTGTTCAGACTGACTAAATCTATATACGTACAAACTGTATTGAAAAAATAGTTAAATATGTTAAACAGGTGGGTGTCCTTGATGACTTTAAAGGCACACTATGTAAGATTTTCACAGGTATGTGTAAATAGATAGAGTTTGTAAATTGAGGTTTGTTTCAATGAAATTGATGCAGTTGTGCACTGTTAGTTCTCTTGTCTCACAGCAAAGAGATGTGGGTTTGATCTTCAGACTGTCATCTCCGGCTGGATACTGGGTATTCTCGCGCATAAACATTCATGTATTAGGAGAATTAGTGACTCTAAATTACCCCTGCTGAATGAATGTGTGAGTGATCTTTGTCTGTGTGTCAGCCCCAGGTCTAAGGTCCATTGCTGGGACAGGCTCCAGTCTCTGAATGAATATTCTATATATGCACGTCTTTCTTCAAGTGTGATTTTTGGAGTGATTTACACATAACACATTCTTTCACATGTAAACAAGAGTGAGAATCAATGAAAGTACATGGTTCATGTGTGTTTTTACAAATCCTCCACTTTAACACAGTTGTCTTTAAGTGTGGATCATTTGAGTAAATCCTGCATAATATGCCTTTATGTCTATGTCTGACTACATATGTGAATATTTCTCAGGAATTATGTGATTGTCTTCACTTTTTCCACCTGCAATTTCTACTGGCATCACGAAAGACAGTGGGGTTTACAATGTTAGAAAGCAAATTCAATAAGGAACTCAAGTTTTTACATATACACAGAGATATGGAAAACAGCTTATGCAGTGAGCGATTAAATGAATTGGGAATGTGTAGTCAATTGCTAATGATTGAAGATAAATCATGAGTGAATGCTACTCTTTGGCAAGTTGAGTTGAAGTATACTGTAGATTTATACTATTGGATCTTAAGCCCTTTGTTGTTGTTTTTGTGGCTAATGAGAATAACATTCACTTCTATTAATGTGTAATATGCGCTAACTCCATAACAGCAAAGCCATTATGAAACGTAATTAAGGATTCATTAGTGAGACTGCCAATTCACGTCTTTATATTACAAGCCTGTCATTAAAGGGGTAGTCCATGTCATGATCATAATTTTTACATTACCCCCCCCCACCCCCCACCTATATCACACACACAGTACTTTCGAAGAAGCAAGCATATGATAATACAGACAAACTCATAGCAAACAAATGAATACTATATGCTACATAATCTCACTATTACTGGGAGGAATGTATAAAGAAATAGAATTAAAAAATAAGTGATAAAGTGGCATAATATTCTGTACATGGTTTTGACGGTTGGCCAGAAAAGCAAACAGGTAAAGAGGTTGGATAAGAGCCTATGGTCTGCAGTGAGGTGAGGTCAATTTAGCTATGCTAACATCACAAGTGAGTGTACAAGGTTTACAAAGGGCTATAGTGCACATAGTGAGCCAGGGCGCATCCGTAGCAGGTCACACAGACTGCTCCTTGGGGAACTTGTATGGAGCTTGGTTTGGTCCGGGGACAGGGTAGCTGGTGTTGGAGTACATGGGCTCGTTGGCTGGTTCTTGAGTGTAGGGGTGCTGAGGCAGGAAGGTGACAGGGGGGTAAGGCTGAGCGGGCTGGGTGTCAGGGTAGGGCTCCATGTTGCAGACGGGCTGGTAGTTAATGTATTCAGCCGGGTTCAGCAGCTCCTCTGGACACCTCCCGGAGTCCTGCACACAAGCACACACACAGAAATATAAACTAGTGCAGGGTCAGGGAGATTCATTTGTCTGAAGTCTGGCTCAAACCCAAGTGCAGTGTATTGGAGTGCAGAGCAGAAGTCTATCTGAACCGCCCAGAGGTTAATAAGTGGTTTACTAAATAAATAAATCAACGGGATTTGGCAAAGTCACACTTGTGTTGTTTTTTCCTGGAATGATAAACATTCTGAACTCAACAATCATACACGCTTCTCTTTACTTTGAGCAACAGTACTGCCAAGAGCTTTATTCAAATCATGATGTGCGCTGTGTCTATGCTACAATTTCATTCAGCTTTAAAGTTCACCACAACATCAATACAAGATAGTAGAATTGCAAAAATATATAAAATAAAATACTCAGTGACAGTTGGTTTGTGGCAATAAAAAAAGACTGTTCAGACTTGTTTATGTTTTGTAAGTTCAGGAGCAAAAAAAAAACCAGATATATATTTACAAAGTTAATTATTTGCCAATAGCTAATAGAGATAAATACAATATTTGTAGGCTTCAAATTCTAATGTTAAGAATCTATGCTATAGGGATAACAATGTCCACCTTGTGTGTCTGAGTTTGGGAGCCCCCTGGTGGTCATGCAAGTTTAGGTCAAAATAAAAATCTATACGTGCAAAGGACATGCATTTAATGACTTTTCAAAATGTGAAGATAATGACAAGACAATGACACAATTTATGACAAAACAAGGGACATTTATAATGAGATGAAATGAAACTTACGAACATTCCTCAAGCATCTCTACATCTACCAGAACGACGATCCCCGATCTGAAAATGTTTTGCCTGAGTTTAATAACTGGCTTCAGTATGCCAAAAAATCCAGTGACTGAAAAAATGTTGTATTGTGCTAAAACATAGTTCATGAGCAGAACAGCAGGCAAGTAAGTAACCAAGGAGAACAATGCAGGCAAAGCAATGATGCAATGAAAATGGTCACAAAATGTAATTAACCTAAAATGGGCTTATGATGATGGCAAGAAAAAGAAAATAACAGAGTGCTGCTCACAACGTGAGAAAAGGACATGAACCTGGAGTGACATGAACACTGGAACTGTTGACAAAAATGTCAGAGCAATTTAAGGTAACTTTAATGTAGGTATCAAGGAGCTCTCAATCTGCTAAAGAAAATGTTCTGACTTGTCAGGTTATTAATTTCACTGTTCATAGCAAAAGGACCTTGGTGATTTCAAACCAAATTAAAACCAACCATTTGAGAAGTGGTTAAGTTTGTCTCTGCACATCAGGGAGTCCAAACTAACACTCAGCTTTTTAGTGGAAGATTGGGATAAAATAATACACAGTTTTGCCTTGCTTAACCTTAGATGTTTTTGTTTAGCAGGAAGATATAAGGAACATTAAAGGAACATATGCTTCATTAGTGGATCCCTTTGGAAAATAATCCTATACATCATATTATTATTATGTATGTTTTTAGCATTGATTATAACCTGCTTGCAGCCTTTGTGTTTAAAATAGCATCTACATTAACTTCCCCTGGTTCAGTTATGCTTAAATGAGGATAGAATTGGTGCAATGGTATATTTTCTCCAAAACTCTCTATTGTATTATGTCTCAGCATGTCTCGACAATCACCTCCAGAAAGCCATGTAAATTGCTTTGAGAATAAAATTGCTATAGAAACCAGGGCGACCAGTGTGGGCAGCGTGTTGGTTTGTGATTTGAACCACATTACATCCCACTTTGTGTATATGCCATAATGAGGATCTCAAGTGGCTCCGGTGTCGCCGAGTTGGCCTTGGTAATAAATTAAATACAGTAGATGTGATTAAAAAAAAGAAATCTTCTTAAATCTAAAGTAACAAAACACTTGCAAATGTTTTTAACTAGGATCTGATTGTAGATGTAAAATATTCTTGAATATTTTTTAAGGCTAATTCCTCCTCCGCAGAAAACATATTGGGATTTGCTTTTCTTGCAAAAAATCATTCACAAAGTGCACTGAGAAAAAAAAACACATTTCAACTGCACTGATGGAGATTGTGAAGCTACGTAAAGATGTAAATCACATTTCTAAATCCATCTATTAAAAGTGAGGTTTAATCTAAATGAAATCTGTCTCCTCTTTATGACATCTGTACTGTACAAACACATGCCCTTGAAGGTAGGTTTTCATAAAGTGTGACAGCACCTGAATAAGCTGTGATTAACTGTACGCTGATTACACTTACATTATGCAGAGGGAGTGTGTTGTTTAATGCTAATAGAGTGGAGTATTAGGAAGGTCAGAGAAGTTACTGAACAGTATAACCTTTGAGTCAGGAAGAGGATTAAAGCCTTGTTCAAACATTTACATCCACATAAAGAAGAAGTAGATCAACTAACTCCATATTACTGCGTCAATGTCTACAGTACTCCACTTTGTAAATGTAAACACCATTAACTTAGGAGAAATGGTCTTTTGGGGAAATGCTTTTGGTATTAAATATAAAACAGTGACAATTCTAGCCAGTATTTTTGAAGATATTCAAGCTAATTTAGTATTAGTAAATGTTTTGTTCATCGTACCCCAAGGACTGTAGAAGGAAAGTGTTAGCTAAATCAGGTCCAAAGCATCTTCTCTTCAAGGTATATGTAGCCCCCCAAAATAACTAATAAACTAAACTTAGCACATAATTGTGAATGTCTTTCATGTTTTGGGGTTCATGTTCATTATTGTGTTAGCTGTTAAAGTGCAGTATAGCAAGAGTAAGTTGATGATTATTTGCCATTATTCTGTAAAGTTATTTATCTACAGTACTTCTATGATTGTTATACTTTTTATTGTAGAGGGAAGAAAAACCTACATGTCATTCCAAAATGTACAGTAAAGGAGACTTGATTTAGCTG
>JAVQKG010139844.1:0-10090 GCA_036025885.1 Hypseleotris bucephala | reverse complement strand
TAAATACACATTACCTATATAAAGTCTTCAACAAAATTCATTGCACCCTAAACTACATAGTATACTTCACCCTATACACCCTAAATCAAAAACAAGAATTTTAAAACACTATTAACATGTAAGCCATACCTGTTTTAATTATTTAGTCTTGTGATTTTTATCATATCGAAAAGTTAAACCATTTTCAAATTTTGAAATATATGCTTTTAGTAAAAATGAATAATATATAAGCCCCAGAAGTCACCGTGGTTGAACTTTGCAAAGAAACGGTGGGAGTTGTAGACCGACAGTGAAATCTTTACTCACACCCCCACAACCACCGACTTTATCAAGATACTAGTACTGCTAATACATACAGGCGAATCAGGAGCACTTCGTATGAAATGTAAAGGTGATCTTCTTGTATCTGGTCGGAGTGAATCATGTATTGAAAGGATGAAAAACAAGTGGTTTGAGCTTTACTCACAGTGACTAATCACACAACCTGTCAATGACGCCAGGGCAAAATATGATGAAGATGAAAGAGGTGACAAGAGGTCTAAAGAAAGTGAATGTGCGATGCATCAAAAATTAAAATTAGGATTACAATGAGTGTATTATGTCAGGTTGAATGTGTTTGACGTTTGCCGACGAGATGACATGAAAGAATAGCCACGGACATGACGAGGTGGAGTGTGTGGGAGCTTAAAATTGACAAATATAAATGCTAATTGAAACTTTGGACAATGTAAACAAAAAATATTTGGTGATCAATAAATATTAATACAAAAGAGATGACATAACCACCCTAATTCAAAGACAGAAGTGGAGTTTAGAAAGTGTAGGATCCATTGATAAAACTAACGCAAAAGAAAAGTGCACAGAAAGGTTGTATGGACAGGAATATTTTTTCTGTCTCTGTTTTTCCCCTCAGAGGAAGTCAACAGGGAAGTAAACAAAGGTTTTTAAAAGTCATTACTAAGTGAGAAACTAAATATTTTTTACAACTTAGCTTGATGGAAATTGGTCACGTTGATTTGGAAGTTTTATTGTTTGCTGTAAAATACTAAAAAGAAAGACAAGTGGTGTGTCAGAAGCAGAAACCTTATTGTCACTATTGTTCGACTCAAATCTGTGAATAATGCACTAACTTTGGCAAAGATTATGAAGATAGGGGAACTTTTCTTGTAGACTACACACTAAAAAGAAGGACCCACATTCAAATACATGACTCAATGTATTATAACAATTAATGAAGACATCCTTTTGTCTGAAAAACAAAAACTTTCGAGCAATTCCACCAGAGAAAATTCTTAACCAGCCTATAGCAAAATAAATAAATCTTTCCAGAAATTATAAACAGCCCTTAAATTTCCAGGACACTGAAATACTAAGTTCCACATGTTTATCTACATAAAATACAGTATGTATGTCAGAAATAAATAACAAATACTTTGACATGTGTTTAAAAAATTTGAAATGCTAATAAAAATACAGTAAATTGGTTCCAAGCACGTACTATCATGTCTAAATAGCAGGTGTCATAGAAGATTGTGGATCCTTGTCATTCAGTCTGACATTTGTTGAGAAGTCAGGATGAGTCAAAAGACAGATTATTGAACTTTATAATTCATCAGACTTCACTGCGCTGTCACTACAAACAATATATATGATTTTTCACGTCTCTACTTGTTTTAACAGCGAGTGTGGACGGTTGACTTGACACAGACTGCTTCCAAAGGGTCTGGGAGAACAATGAATAAAAGTCAATGATTATCTTTGAAATCTGATATCTTATTGAACCGGTGTGTAGGGGTTCACAATATGGTAAAATATCATATATCACAGTTTTGTTAATAAGACAATGATTTTTGATCACTACCAATGTCTTCATAAACTAGAGAATCAATGTACATCCAGTCCAATATTATATGTACTTTCCTTTATTTAAAATATGAACACTGGCATTGTTACAGTAAAAATGATGGTGAAGAGCATAAATTCAGAGCACTGAGCACTATTCAATGATTTTCCCAGATTGAGCAGATTATAATAACTTCATATCAATCTTTTATCACCATATCACACAACCTTTTACTGTAATCAGTGCAATATAAAGCAATATGCAGGAGGCAAATCAACAGAGACAAAATGCCTTCTCTTTTAATCAAGTACATTTCTTGTTTTAATATCAGCACTCTCTCATCTCATGCGTGACTTGGTCCAGGTCGTTGTGGTCGAGTTCACCACAAATACAAAAAAACGATAGATCCTGTTTTCACAAAGTGTGTGTTTATCAGTGTCTGCACAGAGAGGTGACATGTCTGCAGCCTCCTACGGTCTGGGACACAACAACCACAAGTGGGAGAGTCTCTTCACCGAACACAAAAGATGCAAAAACGTTCACATGACATGGTTTAGTAAGGAGTTAAAAACTAAGATCAGCTACATTTAAATGATACAGGAGAGTTTGCAGATTGAAATATGTAGATACATCAAAACAAACAGTACATTTCTAGGTTACACTAACATTTTCTTAGCATTAAGTAAGCATTAGTGACTATCATTTACAAAGCACTATTTCAACATTAATAATATAGACAATTGAGTTATAAATACTGTTAGTATTGTTAAATTTCTAAGTAATTCTTGCACAGTTAAGTATAAATAAATGGCTTATTCATTATTTCATTGTTAAAGATAATTGTCAATTGTTATATATTTATTAACACTTTATTACTGCTAAATAGAGTTAGCTTTTCTAGTGTTACCACCACTCTCCAATGAGCATGGGACACATAGTATGCCCATTGTGACTTATTGCGGCTGGATTACTTAACAAATGTGTTCATTATTGATCATTCATTATTATTTAGAAGAGTAATGTATTTGTAGGACTTTTTCTAGAAACAATGGGGAATATGCTCAACAAGCCTTTTGAACATGCTTCAAAATGCCAAAGAATTTAGCTTGAGTATCATAATAGGGACCAAACTTATGCAAGTCACAATTAGGTAATCGAGCTATGAGCACACAAACAAAGCTACGTGCATGTAAATACAGAGACTCATTTCCAAATGCTGAACAAGCCTAAAACTGTACGAATTTACGTCAGACGGGTCACATTTTTGAGTTTTCTCACAAAGGGGAAGTAGAAATGTTGCCAAGATAATGGATGAGGGGAAGTATATGAAATGCATCTGAATCATTGGGAGTGATGTGATGTTAACATGTGGTGGTTATTAAGCCAAGGAAGCTTTGTTCAAAGTGATCTGCAGCATCCCACGCACAGCTGGTGTCAAAGTCTTATTTATTAATAACACATGAAAGGCAAAAACTCAAGCAGACTGTCAACCGGCAATTATGATTTCTCTCTTGTCAAACAGTTGTACAGTTTTGAAATTGCATAATCTTATTAACCATGCTTCTTGCTGAGTAAAAACATTAGATCTGATCCCTCTATGGCAGACATTCAGGAGTGTACAGTGGCCCTATTGTCTGTAGCTACAGTGACATGAGCCCATAATAAATATCCATCCGTTTTGTGCCTTCATCCGGGTTGAAGGGCCAGCCACCTCCGGCGTTTCTTCCGGGGGATCTGAGTCACAGAGTGAATCACCGAAGTGTTGTCAGACTGGTACAGACAGGGTCGACTCGCCCCACTGCAAATCCCACGGGACATTTACACTGTCTCAAAAAGTTTTATGTAAAAGATAAGACCACAGGGGATTATCTAATGTCAATCCTCAAACAAAGGCTGGATATCACTTTAGCTGCCAAAACTAGTCATTTAGTCAGTGAGGTCTTAGGCGACTAAAATGTTATTAGTTGGTTAGTTGCATTCACTCTGCATTCAAGCTGGTATAATTTATTACTTAACTTTTTAATTTTATTCTAGCACTTCAAGTTTTAGTGCATTGCAGTGTATTTAGTCGACTCTACAGCCCTATCTAGGTGTATCCTGTTATTGACAATTTCACATTTTTGCAACTGACATGCATGGGATGAGACCAGCACATGAAGTAATAGTTTGTTAAATGTATACTTTTACCTGACAACAAATCCACTCACAACAGACTGGGACACAGATTTTTTACATTACTAATCAATCTAGTTTAACATAGGTTAAAATAGCATTTTTTTCTAATATTGTGCACATTTCAAGGCACCCAAACCTATTCATAACCACATCTGTTATTCATTCACTCCACTGCCTTTCACTGGTGGTGGTAAGCTACCTCTATAGCCACAGCTGACCTGAGGAAAACTGACATTAGAGCCATCCTGCACCGACAGCCCTGCAGCACCAAACACGCCACGACAATCACACTAATAATGCTCATTCTATTTAATAATAATAATACTGCTCACAATAAAACTGAAAACAAGAAGATAGCAGATGTAGAAGCATAATTAACAATTTACAACTTTGATATCAATAATTAATTGGTCAGACAATGTAAAGCAAAATATGTTACTAACAAGACAAAAAGAAAAGCCTATTAGGGAAATGTAATGACAGAAGGCAGATGTAATAAATTTTCTTTGTAAATTTAGCATGAACTTTACACCGCCCTAAATAAGTCATTCTGTCCCAAATGATAAACAAGAGCTCCTTTGTTGCATACAGCGCACAAACTGGCACCATACATATCTAGTTATCTTGAAGGTGAAATACCAATTCTTTTGTTCTCAACATGTGAAAAACAAAAGTGAGAGAAGGTTTGTGGTTTTCGGGCCTGTCTTTATACTATTCAAGGAGATGCTGCTTTGACATTTAACATTTTGTTTTTGTGTGTTTGTGAGTGTGCCAAATGTGGAGATAGGACCAGCCCACACGTCTCCTCACCTGAACCCTTAACCTGCACACTGCAAGATTTGCCTTTCTACTGATTAGGTTTAAAGCATTATTTTCACCAACAAACAGCTGCCGATCTGTGGGATTTAGCCGTTAGATCTCTTGTGTAGCATTGAAATATGTTTTGTATATGCTGAAGTTCAAAGTTTAAGCTCAGCTGTTCTGCGTAAATGCCATGCCAAAGTGTGGAATGTCAGGAAATGCAGTAAACGACACAAACGCAAAGTGACATTTCGGATGCTCTGAGGTTAGTTGACAGATAAAACTAATTATACGTATAATGATTTAGGAGAAATAACACAATCTATTTTTAGTTTGTACACAGTTTTAGAGACTTTATGAAGAGCTAAAATCTTAACCCAGCTTCATACTTACAGTAGGACTTGTACATTAATCTGGCATTTCTGTATATTTTTAGTATATTGAGTGATACTGAAATCACGCTTCATCTACTTTGTATCAAGATTGTACAATTTATCTACAAGTATAATTATAAAGTAAGTCAATTAAAGCAGCAAATATTAAGTGTAAGCAACTCATATAACTTTTTCTGTTTATGTCACGTTCTGGAAAGTGTACTCAGCAAATGAAACAGAGCGGGATATATTTTAAATGGAAAAACTTATTATTAAAAAATGCATTTTGGGCTTCTATGGAGACATGTCCCCATTGAAATGCATACACTTAGTTAAATGTGTACACAAAAAGGGTTTGCTACTAATACACAACTGTCTTCTACAGCAGAATATTACACGTTGTACACTAAGTTGCACAAAATGAGTCAAATCTAAATCAGTATTTTGTGGATAATGGTTTATTCACTTTTAGTCGATTCTATTTAAAATGGACCATGGTTAAAATGATGTAGTATAAGCCTCAGTTGGCGGTGGACCACACAAGATGAAGATACTCAGAAATACATTGAGCCAGTGACTAACGGAACGTGTTAGTCCGAGACAGTGATAAGACGTGTCTGTGTGACTAAAGGCTTCAGGGTGGTTTCACTGCTGGACCTAATGGACCAACATCATTGAATAAACCAGTTGTCATGGAGAGTTTCATCAGATGGTTTTCATTTTATCAGTATATGGAAATCAAACAAGACCACCAGAGTACCAAAGGGCCTAAAGCTAAAAAATAACCTGTGATTTGATACATTTACAATTATACACCGCGAATACGTGCAGAGGGCTAAAGGTTTTTTAAAGATTTATTAGTCGTCTCATGCACT
Source organism: Hypseleotris bucephala (assembly GCA_036025885.1). Classification (NCBI taxonomy): domain Eukaryota; kingdom Metazoa; phylum Chordata; class Actinopteri; order Gobiiformes; family Eleotridae; genus Hypseleotris; species Hypseleotris bucephala. The sequence goes on along the minus strand of JAVQKG010139844.1, from coordinate 4,022 downwards.
GACATCAGTAGAACATACATTATCCACGTCCTGTCCTGAGCAGGATAATAATAAAAAAAAGTTTTAGAAAATAATTTATGTTTATAATTTATGGTATAAAATCTGCATTAAGATAGAAATTACTACTTCTGCAAGCTATATAATTGTGTTCATCTGATTATAATCTAACCAATATTAAATGTCAAATGTACTATGGAAATTTAGTATGTAATTTTTATTTATACATTTCTTAAATACAATGAGAAATTTGTAAATGAATGCAGACATACATAACAAGCAACTTATTATGCAACAAAAGACAAAAGCATTAGAAAGAGTGTGTGTTTCATGTGCGTCTCTCTCTGTGCGTGGTAGGTGTGTGCGTTTTTGTAAAGGTTGTTGTCCGTTCACTCCTAAAGATTAACATCTCTTATTTCCATATTGGGCTGCACAGACTTTCAGGGCGAGATCCCACCTCTTTGAGTTTTTCTGCTTCAAAACAGTAGCTCATCCACACCAACAACGTAAGATTATGACTTACACAAAGGCAAAGTGCTGCTCACTGAGTTCTTAATGTCAATACTGGAAAAGTACAATTTTTCAAGTGTTTGTTGGTATAAAACATACTAAATATAGGCTATAGACTGGTGCCAGCAGACAAAGGCAGCACTTTATCCTATTTGTAAATATAAGATTATGGCAAATTTTATAGGTTTTATTTAACATACAACTCTATACTATGGATTTTATAAAACAGTCGACAGCTCGTGTGACTGTTTTCAGCATTTTAGCCGTCTCATTACCACACTTTGACACTGACAGGGCATTCAGCAGAAGCACTTTTCCTCTTTTCTAAAAATGTATGGCCAATGTAATAAATACTATTAAATACTATATTACTTTACATATTATAAGATGTATAGTTTTGTCAGCATCTGGTGAACCTGAGCAAAAGCCTTAAAGGCCGTGACATTTCAGTTATCAATAAGTTATCCCACTTGTTTGGTTGTTTACAAAGTCACTGCAAAAATAAAAACAAGTTGGTTTATTTGTGGTTTTTACTCTCATCCTACACAATTGTAACTGAGACATACACATATAATTAACAGTGAATGTTAGTCTTATTCCTTTTAAATTATGCTTAAACTTAGAATAGAATACAAATAGTTATATCTCTGTAAGAAAATATACACTTTCCACCTAACAACCAAAGTAAATTTAAAGTTAAGTAAATGTCAATATGTGAATGGACTAAAAGTACAGTGTTTTATAACTGTGGTTAAAACAAGTTTGTTTTTATGCAACACACACTGCCGATGCTCACAAACCTGCTTGTGCCGTGAAAGCAGGATGTGTGTGTCGTCAGATAGGCCTATTCAAAAATGCTTTTGTGTGTCAATAAAAATCTAATCAGAATAGACACTATATTTACTATGGTGTATCTTTTACATTTTTAGGAGAAATGGTGCATTGCCTATATACACAAATTCACAATACTACACAAAAAGTTGTTCTGTTAAAATAGCAATTAGAAAATGATCTCTAATACACATTTCTCTCACATTTAGACACATTTGTCATCATCTTTCACAGACAATAGATCATTGACCTCTAACAAACAAAAATAAACATAAAATATACAAAATATTTTGGATTCACAGCCAAAGTGAGCAGACAGTAGGGTGAATATTATCTCAGTCACAACCACAAGCATCCATTGTGACTCAGAAACACACAAACATCACTCGCACTAGATTAAAGATCTGAAACTTTACATATTGGTGCTTCAAAGAAACTGAAAATATGATATTTGTTATTTAATACAGTTCTGAGTACACTATTCATTGTAGTTATGTTTAAAATATAGGCTAGGCCTATATCAGGCCTACGCTACATTTTAGTGCAACAAATTTGGTCTACAATAAATTTATCAAATGAATAATTTTTTTGGCAAGCCCAAAAGGACAAATATATTTGAGACTCTGCCTATCCACTTATTAGGCTACTTACAAAAGTCCACATGATAATTTTTTTTACATGTTTCACAAGACTATCACCACAAGCACCAAACCAGGGGTGTAGAAATGATACTTTTCTAAAATAAGCGCACCTCAAATGTCGCGGTGTCTATCTCCTGCGCAGGAAGCTGTTTAGGCCTTGACATTTAATAATCTCAGCCTACACTTGTTTGTTGTTTACACAGTCACAGCTGCCCACCTGCAAAATAAGCTCAAGTGAAACAAGTTGATTAATTTGGAGAAATTCGTGGTTTATTCTTTCCTCCCACATCATTGTAATGGCACGAAAAAACTGAAAACCGCCGACTCATCCCTTTCCAAATATCATTTTAAGACTTGCACAAACAGAAATATGGCATTTATCTTAAACCTATAGTCTATTATATGTTTTTAACACACGAGTGTTTTTATGACGACCACGGTCAGACAATTGAGCTGCGCGAATGAACAAGACACAAAAAACAGCAGTAATCTGACCACCTATATTATTATCCAACCTCGGTGAAGTGCTTAAATTGTTTTAGAAATTTGCATTTTTCTGGATTTATTTGCACGAAAAGGTTCCCGAGAGTGACAGAAGCGCACAGGCTTAAATGAGATGCAAAGGTGCGGACATTTTAAGACAAGAGATGTCGTGGATTTTGGTCAATGGCCTTGTCCTTTTAAAGCATATGGGCACGTATAAAGCAGCATAATGAGGCAAAACAAAAAGGTAAAATAAATCGAAAAGTAGACAAATAATGGAAAAATTGTGACCAAAAATAATTCAGCTGGTGAACTGGCTCGAGGTGTGAGCCACTGAAGCCTATCTTTCTTTGATTTCGTTTTACCAAAACAGACTCAGATTATAGCAATGGGTGAAAAAGACAATTATGTTCAATTTATTAATAGACTTGTTTAATGGTTATAAAATAGGCTAATACTTTTTGATAAATTATACATGTCGTGTTAAGTAAAACGTATAGACGACTCAAATTATTCCAGAGTTCTGCTTCAAAAAGTCCATAATAATAAGAGCCTAAAATTACCACATACGACTTTAATTATATTTATGAGTGTTATTAGACCATTTGTAAGCATGTTTAGTATCTGAATCAATACACTGTACAAGTTTAAGTCGATCAGACACGACGCCAGTGAGTACAAAGCAGCAGTGAAAAACAGGACATTCTGCGTCCTCTACTGCAGAGTACGGGCGCCATCTTGTGGCCAACAACAAAATTACAATCCAGCGTAATTCAGTTGGATCCAAACGTTAATACAAATATAATATTGTTTCAGCCGGATTAAATCTTCTTGTTATTTCATAAAACAATGGACCTTTACGAGGAGCAATGTTTGTTAAAAGTCTGGACTCAACATTTTCTTTGAGAAGCCACCAACTTGTGATCTTTAACAACATCTAACATGACAAAATTAAAACAGGAGACATAATGACAGTTGCTATTGAAGTTTACTGAGTTAGACTATACCACAGGCCGAAGTATTTTTGCATAATGGAATATATTTGTGAGCTCAAAGGAAGTTTTATAGTGTCAGTTTTTATACTTGACAATATGTTATTGTTTTCTCAGTGTATTCATTACACAGCTTAAAAACATTATTTGTTGCTTGTTAGGTCTGACACGAGAGTGAAGCCCATTCCAGCTACTTTGAGCCTGAGGCAGGATACACCTTGGACAGTGGACAAACAAATAATAAGAAATATTAATATCCAGAGTGATCCCATGGTAACACAAGGAGGACATGCAGATTTCACAGACAGATTGGGGAGTTGTTTAACTGATGTGATTATTAAATGTCATGGAGGTTTCCTTTGACAAGTAATCGTCACCAAACCAGAGAAATGTGATTATATCTTACTACTGCTGACTAAAGAGCAGATTATTGTTTGTAGCGATTTCAGTCAACTGCTGGTTCTAAGTAATTGTGAGTATAGGAACACAATGTAGTGACCTATAATGTTTAAGACAGGATGTACACATTTGTACTTATCTGAACTCATGTATAGGAAGCCACACATGA
>JAVQKG010139721.1:0-11529 GCA_036025885.1 Hypseleotris bucephala | reverse complement strand
ATAAATAAATAAACAAATACAAATAAATTACAAAATGTGTCTATGCTCTTTGACTAGATGGCACATAGTTAGGCTATGTTTAAAAATCTGTAAAAATGTTCAGATAAATAGGCTACTTTAAGATGGATAAAATATAAAGTATAGTATGTTTAAAGTCTATATTGTTGGTAACCCTTAATTTAAAAAATGTAGTTAACCCTTAATGATAAATAAATAATAATATGGTTGATAAATATTGATCAACTGTTCATTCATCTGAAAATGGCTTATTAAATTATAATGTTTCAGTAGGATTAAATGAAGAGAAAATTACCAAGCACACATACTGTATATATAGCCTACCTATGTTGAGTTTTTATTTGCAGGAAATAATGTTGTAGATTCTACTTTGGCCTTTGTCATTGAAGAGAGCAATGGGGATCTTTTTGGTGAAGCATACTTTAAAACACACAAGTATCTTTTGGGAAATCAATAAATTGAGAAAAGATGGTACTATTAGTCACATCAAAAAAGCAGTCCTTAAATGTTTAATTTAACTTAACGTATAATTACAGTTATGTTACTAACATAAAAGGTTGACTCAATCAAACAATTGTCAGCACTGCAGTCTTTTCATTAGAAAGAGTAAGCCTACAGAAAAAGAAATATATAAGTTGGTCCAGGTGGCCTTTCACATGTTGGTAGGCAAAAATGTACAGTACAACGTACACTTATGTAAATGTTTGGAAAATATGGCCTTGTCTCACCAGATAGCAGAGGGTCTTTAGGCCTTTAAAAGGCCCACTGTGGAGCTTTAGCGGACACTGAGGCTCAGACAGAAACCACCATGAAGGCTTTCATTCTTCTGGCTCTGTTGGCTGTGGCTTGTAAGTACATTTGCTTAAAGTAAGTGTTTAAACTTTGTAAAGATGCAGTAACATGGCATGGACCTCCATAGATGCCGCTCCCATTGAGGATGACAAGATTGTCGGAGGCTATGAGTGCAGAAAAAACTCTGTGCCCTACCAGGTGTCTCTGAACTCTGGCTACCACTTCTGTGGAGGCTCCCTGATCTCCAGCACCTGGGTGGTGTCTGCTGCTCACTGCTACAAGTCGTAAGTATTCAAATATTCAAGAAGGCAAACCAAATAATGACATTTGTGTAAACTATAATCAATGTATCATACTAGTCGCATCCAGGTGCGTCTTGGTGAGCATAACATTGCTGTGAACGAAGGCACTGAGCAGTTCATCAACTCTGATAAAGTCATCAAGCACCCTCGCTACAGCAGCCGTAACCTGGACAACGACATCATGCTGATCAAGCTGAGCAAGCCTGCCAGCCTCAACAGCTACGTCCGCACCGTGTCCCTGCCCTCCAGCTGTGCTGGCTCTGGAACCAGATGTCTCATCTCTGGATGGGGCAACATGAGCGGCTCTGGAAGTTAGTGAAACTAGCGTCATTATGTACAACAATTAATTACAGATTAGAATTATTATGTCCTATTGTCTCTTAAAGGCAACTACCCTGACAGTCTGAGGTGCCTTGATGCCCCCATCCTGAGTGACAGCAGCTGCAAGAGCTCCTACCCTGGACAGATCACCTCCAACATGTTCTGTGCTGGATTCCTGGAGGGAGGCAAGGACTCCTGCCAGGTAAAAAAAAAAAAACAATGGTGGTTGTTGTTTTTTAATGCAAACTGAACATCTAAAGACATAATTTCTTATTTGTATTAGGGTGACTCTGGTGGCCCCGTGGTGTGCAATGGTCAGCTGCAGGGAGTGGTGTCCTGGGGCTATGGCTGTGCCCAGAGGAACAAGCCTGGAGTCTACGCCAAGGTCTGCAACTACAACTCCTGGATCCAGAGCACCATGTCCTCAAACTAAATGGACAGTTCTCTAGATCTTCAATGTGTCTTAACATATGGCTCTGCAGCTCAAAATCTGTGCAACTCCAAGACTATAGTTATACACATTGTGGAGTTCAATAAAATTGTTTACTCACATTATGTTATGTTGTCAGTATTTATTTGTTTATTTTCTGCACCGTGGTTACACTTGCAAAAAAAAAGTCAAATAAAAAAAGGGATCAATTGGTAATACATTAGTTTTACTATTTATTTATCTTGATATAGTATTAAAATGTAAAGATGCAAATTAAAGAGACCAGATAACACAAAATATATTTTGAATGTTATTTATGTGAGGTAACCTGGTCTTAATAATAGAATGTATAAATGTATCCCAAAAATACAATTTACAAGATTTCTAGATGTAAAATGTTTTTGCCACATTAAACTATTTTAAAAGGGGAAAAAAATAGTGGAAAAGGTGCTGCGCTAATCTGTTTTCACAGTCACAGATGCTTTTTTACACATGCAATCATTAGATTGGGATAAAAATTGACATTTGTGACCTTGACGGTTGAGATTGCTCAGGGTGAGCAGAGTATAAAAGGACCAGTTTGTGAGTCAGAGGACACTGAAGTTTAGACCGAAATCACCATGAAGGCCCTTATTCTTCTGGCTCTGTTGGCTGTGGCATGTGAGTTTAAATTTAAAAACCAAAAGTCCTACCTGTATTATTAGAAAAATCGTTGACTCTTATATTACTGTTCAATCATAGATGCCGCTCCCATTGAGGATGACAAGATTGTCGGAGGCTATGAGTGCAGAAAGAACTCTGTGCCCTACCAGGTGTCCCTGAATGCGGGCTACCACTTCTGTGGAGGCTCCCTGATCTCCAGCACCTGGGTGGTGTCTGCTGCTCACTGCTACAAGTCGTAAGTATACAAACATTCTGTACAAAGAGTCAAACCAAAGCTTATATCTTACAGAAAAACTGTATATGTATATATAAAACACTATCTTCCCAGGCGCATCCAGGTACGTCTTGGTGAGCACAACATTGCTGTGAACGAAGGCACTGAGCAGTGGATCGATTCTGTTAAAGTCATTAGACATTCGAGCTACAACAGCAATACACTGGACAACGACATCATGCTGATCAAGCTGAGCTCGCCCGCCAGCCTCACCAGTTATGTCCGCACCGTGTCTCTGCCCTCCGGATGTGCTAGTGCTGGAACCAGCTGTCTCATCTCTGGATGGGGAAACACGAGCGCCACTGGAAGTGAGTGAAAATGTTCAACTAACATTACAACAGCATTACAGATTTGTTTGCATTTTTGCTATTTCTTTAAGGCTACTACCCTGACCGTCTGATGTGCCTTGATGCCCCCGTCCTGAGTGACACCAGCTGCAGGAACTCCTACCCTGGACAGATCACCTCCAACATGTTCTGTGCTGGATTCCTGGAGGGAGGCAAGGACTCTTGTCAGGTAACAACTCAACCACCATTGCAGTTTACTGTACTTTTACATGCAGACTTTTACAACTGACAAACTGGTATGTCTTATTTGTATTAGGGTGACTCTGGTGGCCCCGTGGTGTGCGGTGGTCAGCTGCAGGGAATTGTGTCCTGGGGATATGGCTGTGCCCAGAGGAACAAGCCTGGAGTCTACACAAAGGTCTGCAACTACAAGTCGTGGATTTCAAACACCATGGCCTCAAACTAAGCCAATTTAACAAATAAACAAAGCAATACAAAAAACTGTGTATGTATTTTCTTAGTAGTGCAGGAGAATAATAATTCCTCCAGCTCCAGTTAAAACGTGTGTATTAAATGTAGTCTATACAAATGAAAAGGGAACCATTTAATGAATTAAACAAGTTATTTTAATCAAAAGCAACAAAGTTCACATTTGTACAATTAAACACACATTAAGCCAAGTGGTCTTTACATGAGCCGATAGCAGAAAACTTTTAAATGTTAAATGTTTTCAAATAAATCTTGAAATCAGTCACTTTAGTTGTGTTTTATGAAGTCTGTAAATATTAGGAAGTAGAAGAGACTGCACTTTGTTGTACCTCTCCTCTGGCGTGCTGCAAATAGTGCTGATACAGGTCTGAGATGGAAGAATATAGTTGACCACATATGGCACATTGGGTTTTGGATGAGAATTCAATGTGTTTGCGACCTTTTCTTGATAGTGGGGCATTTACTAAAGGCTTAATGAGTAAACATCCAGGTGCATTATCATTACTTTTTTGCTTTAGGAGGTTACCAAATGTTGTAAAATAATTCTCAGTAGGAACAGAATTAATACTATATTTTGAAATTGAATTTGACACAAATTTGGTTGATGGTTTACAATTAGAGTCTACAAATAAATTCAAAACAGAGTCCTTGGATGAATGGCAGCGCTGATGTCTAGTTAATAAATCCGTAGTACTAAACTTACATTGGCACTGCTCACACTGATAGGGCACTTTCTTAGACTTCACTGGAACCCAGTTGAAGTCAGGGTGCTCTCTCATGTGTTTTTTATACAGCTCTAAAAACCGAAAACCCCGGCCACACCGTGGACAGCTGAAGCGACCGAAGCGGTGTCGATGAACCCTCTGATGTTGCCAGAGTTTCTTCCAGTTTTCAACAGTCTTGCCACAAGATGTACAGGTGTAACTTTGATTTCTTCTGTGAGTCAACATGTGGGCACGGAGCCGGCCTAAGTGTCTGAAAAGTCTTCCACAGTTAGGGCAAAAATACTTTCTAGGATCAGATCCATTGTCTAGTTTGTTTAAACTTAACGTAATATGCGAGATATGTTTAGCTGGTATCATTGTTGCCGGTGATGATTTCTTTTTTATAAGAAGGGGATTGAAGTCTGACTCTGATTCATCTTTTCCAGTATTAGGTGAAAAAAATAATTTTTGTTCTGGGAAGCTTTTAGGTCCCTTATATTGAGTAATTTCTAAGTTTCTGAGGTCCTCAGCCTTCAGATGACTAAGTTGTAACTCACTGGTCTGATTACAATGCTTCTTATGAGCAGTGAATTCTGCAAACACTCCGAAGAGCTTGTCACATTTTAGGCAGTGATAAAGCCTTGCACCTGTATGCTCTTTCATGTGGTCTTTGAAATACTGCAAATGGTCAAACACATTCTTACAGATATGGCATGTGTATGTTAAAGCACCCTCCTGGTTGTTCAGTGGGGATTCCTGGCTGCTGTGTATTGGTTTACATGTATGGTTCTTGGCATTACTGTAATGTGTGAAAGCCTTCCCACAGCGTGTGCAGGTGTAGCGCTTTACAGACCAGTGAGTGAGCTCGTGAACACGAAGGAAGTAGGCCTGACCAAAAGCCTTTCCACAGATATCACATTTATAAGGCTTCTCCCCGGTGTGAACACGTATGTGTCGTGCCAAGGCAGATTGAAATGTAAAGCCTTTTCCGCAATATTGGCACAATTTGTTTTTCTTTTTCTGTCTTCTGGACTGAACTGGACGTTTAAAGGAGTTAAACCCTTGCACATTAGTTTCATTGCTATCATTTTCACATGCAATAGTTTCCCCCAAAGGCTGGATGCTTTTTAAAGTCTCAACTTTCTGAACCTCATTTGTTACATGTTTCTTTAAATGAGCTTTATACTCATATGTAGCAAATTTGAAAGGGCAATGTGGACACTGTTGATACACATGGTTCTTTCTGTGCACCTTGAGGTGAAGGTTCAGGTTTGAGTTTTTGTTAAAGCATCTTCCACAGTCAGGACATGAGTATGGCTTCTCTCCAGTGTGGACACGCTCATGAATAATAAGCTGAGACTGAAATTTAAATTTACGGCTGCAGTAACCACAATCTATTCGTCTTTTCCCCATTTCTAAACAATTGCTGAATGTGGATTCCTTTTTGGCATTGTCAAAGTGATAGTCTAGAGCAGAACTTGTAGACGTCATAGAGTCCTTATAGTCTTTTAGAGTGGATGATGGATATTTAGTACGCTGTTCAGAGTAACCGCTGCCACAAGACTCCAGTTGTGTTGACGAGTTAAATGGTTTAGCTTCTTTTTTAGCTCCATCCAGGTCATTTTCATGGCAGCTCTTCTCTGGGGGTATCTATAGGAAAAACACAACTTAGTGTTTGTCTGTGGGATATTTAATCAATATGAGGGATTGAATCTAAACAATTTTTAATAAGAATGGACACACAATGCATTAAAATTATTTAATGTGTTAGGTCACATGTGATTAAATAAGCCACTTGGATTACCTCAGAGATGAGATTATGAATGATGTTCACTGACATTTTACTTCTGCCTGTAAAAAGTTGTAAAGACTATAATGAATAATTTGTTATAGACAGAAATAGCTGCATATTGCTACATTAAAATAAACTAATTATATGTGCTGTCCACTAGCAAATATGTTCACAACTAACAACAGGTAAATAGGCTCGGATATTTGTTACACTGCTCTTGATAACTTTATGAAACACTGGCTAACTGGTAGGTAAAATTGTGCATATAAATGACAACTATTCTCTTCCTAATGCCGAGGGGAAACGCTAACTTTAATTTTACAACGTAACAGATTTGTCTGGTCTGCAAGTGGGGTAATAAAATGGCCTTGTCCAGTCTGTCATCTTAGCCACATTCACATAGCGTTGTGGTCCTTTGTGCAGTTCGTAAAATGAAACTGTAATGTTTTAATACTAACCAGAGGTGGTCGTCGGATGGAGAAACAGCTCTAAACGAAGGTCAACCTGCTAACTATGTCAACAACAGATAATAAACTACGTTAGCTCGTTTACTATTTAGCTAGCTTCAAGTGAACGCCTCTATCTCACTATGACTACAGTAAAAATGGTGATGCTATAAACACTAGCAGGCTAAGGAAAAGGACCAATTTAAAAAGCCTTCTAAATACTCAAGTGTGACCATAGGCAGGTCCTGGGACTAGATAACTTATAGGGGAAACAATGGACGTTAGTTAGTTATAGGGCAAAACAATGGAAAATATAATTATATCAACAATTTACTTTAACAAGCGCCAGTAAATCCACTTGAATGATTCTAGCAGATCTGCAGTCAGGACATTAAGATAAATTGCATCATTCTGTCAAATCAAAAAAGGAATTTAACTCAATAGTACACACTTAAAAGCATTTGAAACGGACCTAGCCAGAAAACCCCATACAAGTTTACCTTAATAACGCAGCAACGTCTTATTTTGATGGAAATATCCCCACCTGCTGGAAAGTAGTAAGGAACTGCTGTATTTTTATTTTACAATTTTGTGTGACGCAACAGGCCCATGGCAGTGGTTATCAACTTTTTCAGGCCGGCAGGACCCCCAAAATAATAGCAAGATAGGCCTATGGATGTGTTAATAAAAGCTTAAAATAAAATTAATTGATAACATTTTACTAGATCCATGTCCCACCCGGGACCTCCGTGTCCTCTGAAGAAGTTGAAAAAATACAAATGTGCACATGGCAAAAATAGGCCCTCTGTACATAATAAACATAAAGGCTGGTTTAATGTTTTTATTTGTGTGATGAATTTAACTTAAACTTCTGTCTTAATTAGCATTCCTTTTTATTAAAAAAACTAGTATACAAAAATTATCTCTGGACATTTTGCTTTGTTGGAGTCTCATGAAACCACATGGGGTCTTGACCCCAAGATTGACAGCCCCTGGTCTAGGTTACAGCTTGGTAGTTTGCATAATACAAAACTTTATGGCGATATAATGAATTAAAAGGTGAAAAAGCAAAGTTACATGAGTTTTCATCAAAGATAGTTTATTCTACTAAATATGATCAGCGATACATACAGTACATGTGTATTTCTCACAGATTTTAAATACTACCATAATGGCATTAAAAAAAAGAAACATTTTTTAAAACAGACCAGAACATTTACTCTGTATTTTAACAATAGTGTGAACAGTAAACAAAGCTAAATATTTTATTGTATCAAAGAGAACATTTTATTCTATTTACATTAGCAGTAGCAAATGTGAGAAAAAAAGACATATCTTATGAACCTGTTCATTTGCATTTCAAGTCTTGATAGGGACAGATGAGGTTACTTGATAAATGACCTCAGCTGGTTTCTCTGGTCCACTTTCAACAATGAAACAGTCATCATCTGCATCAGAAACAGTTGTTTCTTTATTGTCTGGCATTTTGTTCTGGAGGTCTGTGCTGCCAATGTTAGAGAACGCAGTCTGTTGGCCAATATTTGGCAAAGATGAATTGGGAATCCTCATAGGCATTGGCCTCTGCCTGTTAGCTGGGCTGAGTTTATGCTTCATCAAGAACTCATGGGCTTTGGCACATTTGTGCCTCTGAAGCACATTTACACTCTCAAAGTAAACGTGACAGACTCGACATTCAAAACCTTTGCCTGGCGTCTGACTAACTACACCTGGTGCAGTCTGTGGAGTGGCTGGATTGTTTACTTTAGATAGACTGGCACTTGAGATGATAGTTTTAGTTGAAACAGGGATGACAGGCTGCTTTGCTACACTGAGTCTGGGATTAAAGTTATTCCTGGATACACTGTGATTGGAGGTTTTTAGTGATGGAGATGAAACCGCAACTAGACCCTGACCATTGGCTACGGGGGTGATGTGATTGAGTGGTCTAGCAGTGACCAGTTTGAATTTGTAGTTGGAGATTTGGACATGTGGAGAATTACAAGAATGAAAGCGTGGAACAATCTTCCTGCTGGAGAGAAGCAGGCCACAGCCAATGCAGCCAGATATTTTGTCTACATTGTGCAATGTGTTATGATGAATGACTAGAGACTTCTTTGTCACAAAAGATTGTCCACATTTACCGCAGGAATATGTTTTGGTCTTGGAAGAGGTGCCCACTGACGGCACCACCACAATTGGCTGGAAAAGTGTCCAAAGATCCACAGTTGGAGCTCCAACATCAGAGAATACTTTGCTCGTGTCTGATGATGAGACATTTTGGAGCATAGTTGGAGATGAAGCCTGTGAATACTTGTCAGGCACTTGACGCGGCTGCAAAGACTGTACAGGGGCTTGTAGCATCTTTGCTGTTGCAACGGTTCTTTGAGAGGCAGCTAATATAGGTAAAGATTTTGGAGTCTCCCAGATAATCTCACCAGACTGCAGCCTTTGGAGCTTCTCCTCTTCCTCCCAGTGCTTTTCAATTCGTCGCTTTTTTATAGTCTCATGACAAATTACTTGGTCTCCCGGTTCGTGAGTAGAATTGTGGTCCAGCATATCTTTATATGATGTAAACTCAGTTCCACATGAGCAGATGTAGGTTGGGATAGAACAAACGTGTTCTTCCAGAAATTTTCGACTTGAGAAAATCTGCTCACAGCTAAAGCAAAACCTATCCGCATGTGTCACATCTGTGCTGAGAGCATCATCCAAGATAAACGGGACAAATGGATCCCCACTTGTCATGGCTTTTGCTTGATGGCCTGTTAAAAGAAGAAGCCCATAGTTATTACATAGTTGACATATGCCTAAGCTTAAGGTCGTCTGTCAAAGTTAGTGCATGCAACACACGATTGTACAATTGGCATATGGTGTGTAGATGCATCTATCTCAATGTAAAGACACAACTAGAAAATGGTAATTTAAGGCAATGTTTTTTGTTCTACTTGTTTTAACGCTAGCTAAAGAGAGCACGTTGCTAATGTTAGCATCGTTTACCGAGAGTTCCTAGCTTACCTTAACAAGAAACCCGAGGATCCACTGCTTGGTATTTTTCTCGTGTTTTTAAGAGCATCTAATAGGCCACTTTTTGTCGTTTTATCATAATAGTATTTGATGCAAAAGTGAAAAAAATCAGTTTTTTTTTCTCGGCAACTGGCTCCCTTTTTCTTTTCTTGCTCACTTGGTTTTGAATTCATATCTCGCTCGCTCTGTACCGCCCCTGCTGGACTACACTGACTCCTCAGCACGAATAAGTAGAAATGGGAAATACTGTACTTAAAAGCTATAGAAGATATGACTAACCGTTAAACAGGTGACAGAGCGCAACAATATTTACCAAGAAACGAAAAATACATTCTTGTATTAATGCTCTCCAGAATAACTTTTATTAATAATAAACGTAGCCTACTCAAATCTACCAATTCTACTGTTACATTTTATATAGTCTCAAGTCTGATAGCATCAAATAGTTGCTGTTGATGTGTGTTCCCTGTAGCCAGGCGAGTCAGATTCTCAAATTTGTGTGGCTGAGTTTGTGCAGAGTACATCCAGTGAACCGAAAGAGCAGTGTCACCGCTGTCCGCCAGCGGGTGGCGCGCTGGTCTGCACAATACAAATGAACACGGCCCATTGTTCAGCACTGGGAGACTAATAAGGAGTTCTAATAGTCTGGTGTGTTTATGACATCTCAAATGGTTATGTAAAATATATACCATTGCAAAAAAAGCAACCTACACCTTAGGCCTGTAGTCACTACTACACGCAGACTATTTTAATTATAAGTGTTCCATACATTACTAAAAGTGGAGATGTTTTGCATATTTACACCGTATTGAGCTGGGCCCTTGGCCATCCATTTATTAAAAGATAATTGTATATTAAATATTAATCTACACTTAAAATAAATAGCATATTTCAGGTGGAGGTAAACAACTAAATAATTACTACCCCCCAGAAAGACACACTGTATAGAAATATTGCTTAATAAAAATTTTATATTTTAACCAGTATACAATAGAAACATACCATGCTGCAATTTATACAGTTGAAATAACAGGATAGTGGCCATATTAAAAGCTGCTTGATTCACTTTGAGGGGTTTATTGATAGACATCACATTACACAAAAACTTTCACATAGGTCAATTTATTAACACAGGGAACTCTACACAAGGTTTGTGTTTTCTTTTTTTTTAAGAGAGAAGTTTACATATACCTTCAATGGTTTAAGATAAGAACCATAACAGGGAACTTCTAAAATGTAAAATGCGTGTACAGTATTGTGTTATTTACAATGGACATTTCATCTACCAAAAACAGCATGTAAAAAAACTGTACAACTGTCTAAACTTGCTGGATATTAAATTTCCACATGCTGCTAAACAGTAACAGACCCTTGAACCACTTGGTCTTGAGATTTTGGATGAGACCTTCCCACCATAATGCGATGAATTCTTCTGCGGTGAATTTTTAGTGATTTAAGGCTCGGATATGTCCCTTGACACACATCACAGCGAAATGCTTCTGAGTTTTTGTGAGCAAGTAGATGTTTTTGCAAACCATCTGTTGTAGTAAACCACCGTTGGCATATTGGGCAGCGCACAGGCTTGATGGTAGGTCTGCAGGTTCCACCCCTTTGGTGAAACAGAAGGCCAATTGCATTTGGGAAATCAGTGTTGCAGTGAGAACAATGATACGTTTTGTTGGGAAGTGTCGTTCGAAGGCCTTTACATCGATTCCAGGATATGTGCCTCCGCAGTGAACATCGGCTGGCAAACAGTTTCCCACATTTAGCACACACCATTTGTTGTTGTTGTTTCTTTCTTTGTTTTGGGAGTTGCTCTTGGAATGATGGCTGCTTTTCTGGGACTCGAGGTACCGGCTGAAATGGCTGCTGAAATGGCTGCTGAAATGGCTGCTGAAATGGCTGCTGATTGGCTGTGGGTTGTTTGAATCGTAGTAGCAGAGGTTGGGATCGTTTCTGGTGCTGAGGGTGCATATGCATTTGTAGA
>JAVQKG010139652.1:0-11259 GCA_036025885.1 Hypseleotris bucephala | reverse complement strand
TCTTCATTGCACATTTATAAAACTAGATGAACTGACTATAACTGCATTGTTAACACACATACTAAACTCCAGCAAAGTATTATGTTTCCAAATCTACTTTACATAAAAGGGATGTTTTTAAAAGTTGCTAAACTGAAAGTGAAGTAGTAGTCGCAATAAGAGTAAAGTTGATAAAGTTACAGCGTCTGATAAGAGCCCAACTTCATGTGAGACGCTTATTACATATAAGTCAGAGTGGGCGATGGCTAGCTGCTGGAGCCCGGGCCAGGCCTATGTGTTAATAGATAAGCTTCCTGTTGTGGCGAAGTGGAGCCAGATGACCAGTGGTGTCATTCTGTTATTGCACCAACCTTACTCATCAATCAGAAATCAAAGCTTTGACAGTTGCAAACATTAAAGGGTTGCTGCTGGCGAGTCCTGTGCCAAGAGGCTTCTTTCTGCTGAGCATATTAATATACTGTAGGTCACGAGGAGCCTCATCACTGATCATGAAGAGAAGTGTGATACTCGTGAGCCGCACCAGGCTCAAATCCAGCAAATTTACACCATCCAATATACATTCATCAAAGACACAGCCGTAGTGGACTGCTGAAATGATTGATGTAGTATGACACTTTTTTATTTATTAGTTAGGGATTATTGATGTTGAATTTCCATTAAAAAAGTCAACACAGTCAGACATAGTTTGAGAGTTGTTTGTTTCAAATGGACAAAGCTGACTTTTTGTAGACTATAGTAAAAGTATGGCTTAAGTCACAAAAGTTTCTTTCGTACTGGAGTTTAGACTCTACGGAAATAAACTCTTGACTGAAAAAGTCTAGCAAAGAGATCTGACATGTCACAGCTGCCGTTTTATCCTAATTCCACTCATGTGCGTTTAGGTGTGTTCACTGTGTTCCTCCGCCCCTTTTGGATTGGAGCTCAGGCAAGATGTCTGTTTATCTCAGGAACCTGCAGAATCTCAACAGCTCTTCTGCATTCTGATTGTGTTCTCAAAACTCGCATGTTTTTGGCAATCAGGCAAGTAACCGCCTTTGATCTGGGACTAAAACTGCTCTTAAACACACTTCTATATCTATGTACAATGAAGAATCAGTCTTTTCAAATTGATCAATAAACAAGAAAAATATAGCACAAAAAGTAGTAAACCTACCAAGCCACTCAAGTTAATATAAACAATGTAACATAAAGGTGCTTTGTTGGCTTGTCACTGCATAAGGTCCTTAGAAAAAACAAAACCATGTTGTTGTAGAAGTGAGCTGTGCCTTTGCGGACTTCTAAGGTATCTTAATTCTTGTGCAGACTGTGATTTAGCCTTTATGTGTGTAGCAGGACATGTTTATGAGCTAATAGGCCTTTGTTAGTGGCACTCTATTTATTTAATACAATTGTAGTGTGAACAGAAGGAATAATAAACAGGCTGACTAAACATACGATTCTTTTTGGGGCTGAGAAAACCCTGTGTAAGGACACAAAAGGGGGACGTTTCCACTGTGGAAAGTAAATTCTTTTGAAGTGGAACTAATCATCTGAGGGATGGTTCTCGTTGTCCTAACAACGCAGCTGAATTGGAATGAGCCTTCTTTTTGGGGCGAGATATGTTTTCTTTTTTTCATTCAGAACTGATGATGATAGTAGTTTCACGCCCTGTCCACCCACATTGTCCGTTGGAACTTCTTTGCAGATAAGTCTTCACTCGGAGACGCCAAACACACGGCGGGTGACTCTTGAACTGTGACGTCAGCCTCTCTTCTCTGTCTGCCCGTCTTTACGCTTTTTAATACTGTTGCAAAAAGAAAGGGGAATCTCACAGCAAATCCTCTCCAATCACAGCCCTTACTTATAATATGAAAGGATCAGGACTTTTCAAATACACCTATAATAATGCACCAGTCAGCCATAGACCAGACTAAAGCTTTAAGATGCTATTCAAATGAAATCTTAGCAATAAAAATATGAAATTATAATTTACCTTTACACACATAGATATATATACAAATATTCTTTCTGATATGGCACAAAAGACAACCACTCTCTTTTTTTCAGTACTTAAATATTGCTACCAGTTCTTTCAGTACATTTACAAAATGCAAATTTCTTTTTGCACTTTAACATGTACAATTTAACATGTGATTCGTTAGTCATGTTTTACCATTGTTGTATACATTAAAATGATGTCTTGATATAAGCATATTTACATTGTCAGGGATTATATCAAACAGGGAAAAACTGAAAATACTATTAAAACAAAGACTGCTTTTCAGTTTGTGCTATCAAACTAAAAATACAATCTAAGCATAGTATAGGCATTTTGCCAAACACAGTAAACAATGGATCCAACAAAGACTGTATTTCCATATTATTTTATTAGCTAGTAAAAGCCCATGAAAATGTAATTTGACCTGTCAGACCTTTATGATGCAGTATTATTTAACTGGGGCTAGTTCATGTCATTAATGACTCAGTAATCATTGGCCCAGCAGCTGGAGTGGCTGATTCACTATGACATCTCTATTGTTTAAACCCCAGTGTGTTCCCCTTGTATTTCCTCATTTGCCCCAAGGGGAATTTAAAACTTACTCTGGCCGTCTGACCCCAGATGAAGAATTCCAATCTCTGAGCGTTAGTAAATCTTTATTTTTACTAAGTCTTTATAGTTTTACCTTTTGGAGTTATAAACTGCCCGCCTTTCAGCTCGTCCTATAGTCAACCAGCCATTTTTATTGTCTCAGTGGGGGTACTGGGTTCAGGCAGCAGTCATGGACGGAGCAGAGGTGAACTGTTCACAGAAGTGGCTACTGTGTTAGTGCAAGAACAATTGTAAACATGCAGCATCAACTGTATGACAGAACAATTCAATTTATACACTAAACCTAATTGTATTCTTAATATCACTAAAATCACTCATCACATTCTTTAGCAATTTAGAAACAGTATTTTTCTCCAGTACATAGTCTGTTTCAGAATTCTTTGCAATTAATTTTTATAAAATTCATATTTTTATGGTCTTTTGTGTCAGTCTTTTGTACCTATTTTTCATAAAAATATTAAATATTTGTTTCAGGACCTTATGTTGTTCTAGTACAGAGCCCTTAAAGTCCCATCTTATGTATCCTGTGCGCTGTAAACATATTCTACTGAAAATTATTTTATGAAATTCATTTTTTGCCCCTTTATTACATGTTGCAAAGTGTCGTATTTTATAATTGGGATTGTGATTATTGCAATTAATATTACATTATAAAGAAGTCTTTCCAAAAATATTATTTCAGAAAATAAATGGCTGTTGTGGCTGTAGCTACTGATTTGGCAAACAAGTGTGTCTCAGTGAGTGTTAATAACTGATGTATTGTGAGGGATTTGTATGGCTAAGAGACAGGTGGCAGCCAAATGAACAAAGTCAAGCAGTCAAAAAATAATTTACAGACTTGTGCTGAGCAGTGATAAATCCACATGGTGTTCAGTTAATGCAGCCTTTTACATGGCACTAAGGTGTAGTTAAACCGCCAAAGCCAGACTTTTGTAAGCGTGTGTGTTTGTGTGTGTGTATTTGTGCATGTGCGCGCTGTGATGTCACATATAGGGGTGGATCTCCGGGTGACAGCTTACTCAAGACAATTGCAACACAGGATTAGCCTTCTCGTCTTCACCCATGAAATGAATGTTCAGATGTTGGCTAGCTTTACTGTAGCCTGCTAAAGCTTGACACAATATTATTGCAGCTATAGCAGGTTAATGCAGGACACAGCAGATAAGCCTCTAGCACACTCGAATATGGGCCATTTTTAGTTGTTGTTGGTTAGAAGAAATTCAACCCTTTAGAGGATACAAACTTAGAATACTCAAGAAGCCTCATTTCTCCTCCTGAAATTGGCTCATTTTCTTGCTTCTAAATGCACACTGTATTTTCTCTGTGGATAAAAAGGCAGATGTCCTAGATATGTGAAACACAGCAAAAGTGAGGTCCTCAAATACATATAGAACAACTACATTTAGTTATTTTTATACAAATAATTCTTGGCTTGCTCATATTTTGTCATCTTTACATGCCATGCGGTATCTTGTTGCCATTGTCATCATGGCAGACTGGGATGCTAGCAGCACGCCAGTTGGCTCCTATAGTGAAAACACTAGGCAGGCACAGCACAATCCTAATCATTTTTGTTCCAAAAACAAAGGTCACTTTGTTACAATTTTACATTGCTTTCAGAAAGAAATACTTTTTACCCAAAACTACCTAGGTTAGGCTATGGTTAAAAAGGAAAATCATTAGTTTGCTTGACAAGTCCCTGCTGCTGTGCCTTTCTCCCTCTGTGCTCTGCATCATGGCAAAATTAATGTCATCTTCTCTTGACAAAGTTTTGTAAGACACAGTGAACAAATGATACCAGAGAATTATTTGAATGAGTTTAAATCATTGTTATATTATAGTTAGATGTTAGTTTTAAACAGTCTGTGTTTCTTCATTATGTTTCTCAGCTACAGCTGACACATGAGCCATACATTTCACATTTATGTATTTTGGTGCGGCTCTGTGGAGCACAGACCTATCCTCCTGGTGGTTCTTCACTGGAAGACAATAGTCCTACAAATATCCAAGTCATTATCTTGAGCTCAGCAGGTGTAGACATTATTGGAGTGTTGAACTAATGATATGTAATGAGCTCTGTGTGACACATGTCTAGCCACCCTTACTGTCATGGGGCCCATTAATAGAACAGCATCATAATTAGCTTTGCAGGAAAGCCAAACCATAGCTTATAAATACTGTAGGCTAACTACCTTTAAGTTGCTTTGTGCAGAGTGCTGCTGTAGCATCCTGCATATTACACAATGTATTTGTTTTGCAAGGTTTTGGGAAAAGCCTTATTGAATACTGAAAATTGACCTAGCTTGTAATGTGTGTTTTGTTTTTTTCAAACTTAAGAAAAATTATGTTCCATGACTAAAGTACGTATGTGTTGTTAAGTGTTTGTGTTTACTGAATCAATTGAAAACACGGGACAAAAATGCATTGCTGTCCTAAAAATTTATTTTGGAAATGTTTTTTATGTTGTACCCCACTGCAAACACTTTCAGCCTTCTGCAGGTCTCCTAGCAACAACAAACAAAGGCAGGACCCATCTCAAGTTTCCCGTGGAGCGGTCGGTTCGGCGTGGCTTTGATCTTGACTGGGAAAATAGCTGAGTGGGCACTACTCACATTTGTCTTTCATTTACTCTGCCCCCCCACTCCACACCAAAATGTTCCCTCAAACAGCCGAATCTTCATCTGTCCCCAGCAACCAGCGCCTCAGACTACAGCTCCACTACTGACGGGTGGGGTGAAGTTTACTCAAATTTAAACATTTTGTTTAAATTTTTTTCTCTTGAAATTATTTTGTGCTTTGCAATGTGTGATAAATTTCATGTCATTGTACACCCTTTATTGTCTTTTGTGAACACATTTTCATGCAATATTAAACCTTAAAAAAACAAAACAAACATAGTGTCTTTAGCATTGCTTTTGTTTTCTGTGAACTTTATATATATAAGTCATGGGATACAGTCAGCTCTGTTTGACTCACATTTGTACTTTTTTGAAGAGTAATGTTTAAACTCACATTAAGACATACTGTTTGAAGTCTGTAGTCTTTAATAACTCTTTTGAAGTGTGATGCAAACAAAAATAAACCTCTCATTCTATACATAAGTATGACCAAGCAGAGATAGGCCAATGTGTCTCAGAGATATTGAACGTTATTGTACTTCAGTTCTCTGCTTTTATCCAAAACTCTTCCGACAGCTCAGGAGATTAAACAAATTGAAGTGTTACACACTGTTTTGGTGTATATTACTGTAATTGATGTTTCTATCTGGTGCTGAGGCCCTCTAAAGCAATTGCTTCTGTTTGCAAGAAGACATGCAGCACAGTGGGGTGTATTGACTAATACTACTCTATTGGCATGTTTTAATGCTCTCTATTGTTTGCCTAACACACTCTAGAGGAAGGCTAGACACACCTTATACTACTAAAGATATTAGTTCAAACATGTTTCATACTTGCTTGTTACCCCCAAAATCAGAATTAATGTAAAATCAGTGGAAAAAGTTTGCAAAAACCAAGTGTATAGTTTTTCTTCATATATTTTCACACATTGTTGTGTCACTGTACACAGACTTAATACTAAACAAGATTTGTAAATATGCTGTTTTATTTGAAAGTAGTTCAAAAACAGTTTTATAAGTTAAACAACTTTTAGCCATGCCCCTAAACACATCGCCTTTCTGCACATTTGTGTTCACTGGCATCTGTTGCACTTGTTTGTTTGTGAGAAGCACATCCAAGATGGATCCTATTTTGGCTTTGTCAAAGCAGCGCTGTAGAGAAACAGGTTTCACATTGCTATTATAGATGCAGAGGAGAGACTTTTTCTGATACAAAGACTAGTGAAACGTGTGTGTGCATACACAACACTTCTGGAGTCATTATGTTGTTCAACACTGTCATATGTCATGTGTACCATGACACAGGGCGATGAAGACTTCTGCTGCAGCCTGACCTGGAAACACCACCAAAGACTGCTTTTACCTTTCACCTTCAAGAGTCTCCTCTCACAAAGATGTTTCTGCGAGACTGGAGAAAAGATTTGAAGCGTCCCCAAAACCATTGGAGCTAGCTTTTGCGTATTTATTTATAGAACGTTTCTGATTCTGCTTCCAATGGAAAAAACACTTATAGGATCCAGTATCATCACATTACCTCTGACAAAAATCCAGCGTGTCTTCTTCATGCCTGTCTGCAGCACACCCCACACAGAGTATAGCCTCCTGATAACTGCTTGTGACTCAAACAAGAGAGTATTAATATCCTTGTGAGCCTCAGGCATGTGTTTACTGTCACCTTAATTCTTCAGTGTCTGTGGGTGCTAAACCAGGCGTTCACAAGCTATTCCCAGATTTGAACCTTCTTTATAGACGGAAAGAAATCATTTGAATTGCACCTATGTCAGAGACTCTAATGTGAGCTATGAGATTGT
This sequence comes from Hypseleotris bucephala, assembly GCA_036025885.1. Taxonomy (NCBI): domain Eukaryota; kingdom Metazoa; phylum Chordata; class Actinopteri; order Gobiiformes; family Eleotridae; genus Hypseleotris; species Hypseleotris bucephala. The sequence goes on along the minus strand of JAVQKG010139652.1, from coordinate 4,241 downwards.
TCATCATAAACACCATTATAACTCCACAAAGCAGCCTCTGAAGTCCTCTTTATGAGCTCTGGCATAATCACTGTGTGAAAGTTATAGTTTCTAATGCTGCCACTGCTGTTTAAGTTTTACTATTGTATAACAGTCCCCTATGATGTGGGTCAACAGTTACATAAGACTGATATATAATCCCATATGCAAAGAATTGTTTGTACATTTATGGTACCATAGTTCTCTGACCTTACATTAAAAGAGTAGTAATTATCAAACAAATAACAATCATATGGACATGTACGGAGGAGGTATAGTGGATGTAGGTAAAAGGATGTAGAGGTTGGTAGATGTTAGGGCTAGATGAAGACCAAAGAAGACATATGGATTGTGAAAGACACAAAGTTAGTTTGTGTTAAAATAAGTTCATTTTAACACTAACTTTCTGTCTTTCACTACACACCCAGAAATGGAGGCAGATTATTGGCTGTGGCGACCCTTGGAACATCGAAGAGAAAAAGAGCAAAGAACATCAGAAACTAGTACTTTTTTTGGGCTGTAGTAATTAATGTTTATTTACAATAATAACATGTGAAAAGTAAATGCACTCTGTAATGTAAATTACAGCATATTATTATTCCAAAATACACAAGCAGTATCTCAGGAAGTGTAAATATAGGCTGTGTCTTCTGACTACATTCAACTAAATATATGCTCCCACTTACATTCATAGTAACTATTAATGCACACTCACTCAAATTAAATGTTTTGCACATTGACAAATGGGCACTTCACACTGGTGGATGATTTCACTTAAGTAATCATTTGTCATTCACAGTGGGACTGCTCACTTTGAGATGATTACACTATTAGCAGACTGCAAAAGAACATAGTACAGTTTAGCTAAAGCCTCCTACACACTTAGAGAACATTATTGTATAAATGCAGCCCTTACAACTTCATATCGCTGAATGATGAAAATTCATAATACAGCATTTACTCATTAAATTTTCTTTATACATGGTTATCTAAAAAAGAGTGTATACATTTATTGGCAATATAAGCCATTTTAGTTACAGAAACTGTTTGTTGATGATCACATAGGCTTTCTGAGATGTGGGCAGTACACCTCCGCAGCAACACTAGAATTATAGATTTTCACCCTTTGCTCTCCCCTATTTTTAACTTTAATATGTTTTTCACCTGTTAGGCAATGCATCTGAGCACCTTTTGAAAAAGTTCTCAGTAGATTTCCAGTATTATGAGACTAAAGGCATTAAAAGTCAGTTAACTATTTTGAGTGAGGAAGCACAACATGCAACACCATCTCACTCTGTGTCAGCCTATATGATATGTACACTTGGAAGAAGTTGGTGTGTGTTTGTGCCATATAGAATTATCACCTCTTAACTATATGACATTTCTGGAGAGAAAAACAATCATGGCACAGACGGAGTGGGGGTGGGGTGGCATGTGTCACCGCTCTCATTGGGGTTCAAAAGAAGAATGTAAAATGTCTGTCTTTGTCTAATCCAACACATTTTATTTTTATAACTGAGAAATCTGTTCAGGGACCCCAACATTTTTTTTTCCAACTGCCAGGGTGTCATTTGTCAGAAAAAAGTGAAACTGTATCTCCACCCCCAGTCCTTCTGTACGCTGTCACGTCACAAACATAACTCTGTTTGGTCTACACACTGTACATGTGGATGGAGTGTTCGCTCCGTCACCTTGTGGTCAGCCTGCTTTGGATTGAGCACTTAACTCTCCTTCCTGAAACACTAGAAAAAAACTATAGTTGAAGTGTCATACTGGTGGTATGTGACTTCACTGTTGAAAATATTAATAACCATAATGCACTTCACCTGGTGCAAGGTCATTTTTATTTTAACAAAAAAAGTAGCAAAGCAAAATGACTCTTAGAGTACATTTTATTTAGAAGTTGTAATCCGTTTGCTTTTTCATCGGGTCAGACTTTTTCAGGCTGACTTTTTTGCCAGTAAAACATAAGGTAAAAATAGATGTAAAAATAAAATGTTTTTATAATTAAATATATTATATCATATTCTTGGTTTAATCCATGAGGTGCTAAAGTTTGCAGAGTAGAAATGAGAGCTTTCTCTCTTTAACAATAAATGATTCATATCTCCCCCTCTTCTCTGTAGCCTCACATGTTCTATACAGAAACTGCAGCCACAGGGTTCCGTGTCTTGGTTTCTTATACTTCTTATATACTCAGCGATTCTGCTTCTTTATGTTATTGATGTATAAACCCAGTCCGATGAAAGCCAAACAGCTTTTAACAGGTTGTATGTTAGTGTATTGTTAGGATTATGGACTGTAGTACTGAGTAATTCTTCCCGGCCTGTTTTCAGCTGTATGGCACATTTACATGTAAAATGTGTCTCTATGGGCTCATTCTGAAGTAGTTTAACTCTTTGTTAACTCTGAAAACATTTACAGCGGTTTCATAGATGACCGCCTTTAATGTTTACAATAATTTCAGAAAATGTGGATTAAAGAATTGTATTTAGTTATGTGACAACAATGTTGCTGATTTTAGCAAAGATTCCATTTTGTTTAATTATCTGTATTTTTTATATATACATTTAAAAAAATACACTTTACACCAATATTAGCTAGAGCAGCTTATGAAGATGCTACAAACAGCCAGATTTGGCCCACAGGCCTTGACTGTGACACCACTGCACCTTCCAGTCTCCTGCTTCTCCTGCTCCATCATTAAGCACTGACTTATAAGAAGCCAAAGCCAAGGGACTATCACATTGTCCCATATTATTGAGTCTTTAGCCTGGAGGGCAGCCCCTTACTCTTCAGCGGATGATTTCTCTCCTCCTTCAGCCCCGTCTTTCCCCTGGTTTTCCTTTGACAGCAGCCTTGCACCGAGAGGACGTCAAGCCATTAGCGAGCTCCAGTTCCGATAATGAAGGCGAGGAGGTGGTCTTAGCCGTGTGGCACAAGAGCTGCAGAACAGGAGGAAGGTAGATTAGGATAATTACCTGGCCATGGGGTACAATGAGAAAAGGGGGTTTGCTTCCTGCAGGCCTAGATTGGAGAGAGAACATTACTTCGACAAAAGACAAATAAGGACATTTTCTACTAATCACTTTAATGAATAGTTTGGGGTTTTATTGAACTGCTGGTGATTGCTTGTGTTGTACTTAGCACCTGGCACTCTAAACACGCACTTTAAGTTGAAGAAGCAGGTAACCCAACTCACTTTGAAGAGCATGCAAGGTCACGTTTTGAAATGACGGCCTATGCACCCACAATCAGGCTTTCTCTCCCCACTCCCTGTAAATCCATTTTCCACACAATGCATTTCAAATCAAAGCGAGCGTCACCATAACACGCCTAAGGAAACATTAAGCCATAGTGCGTTACTTTCATGTATGATAGCATAGCCCCCTGTATGCTTTGATGTGCTCACTTTTTTAATGCTTTATTAATAATAACAGCCTGGCTCCCTCTCACACCACTGTCAGCTTCTGGTGCTCTTTTCTCTCCTTCCAAAAACTACATCTTCCATGCCTCATGTCCCGTCATCCCTCCCCAGCAGCACAAGCCTTACAACGGGATTGGTCTGTTTGTTTGGGAGGAGGATCACAGGCATTGACGGAGCCCCAAAGATGAAGAGAGCGACATAGACCTATCAGAGGCCAGAGTGTACCAGACGCTGGAGCACCATTGGCTGTTCTGGATATCACACATGTCTTCATTTCTCGGTGTGCTTTCATTTTTGTGCCTGAGGAGGCTAGGGGGGAGGTGGGTGCAGGGAGCATGATCCATTTTAATCTGTGTGTGTGTGTGTGTGTGTGTGTGTGAGAGAGAGTGTGAGTTTGGGTTGGATGTTGCCAGAAGTAAACATACACAGATGAGCACATAGGCACTCTGCTCCTCCGAAGCTGTCCAAAATGTTCAAACAAACCAGCTGCCTGTCATTCTAGATAAAAATGTTCTCTGAGATCAAGAATAATTTTAAACCTACTCACCATGATACGTTCAGAAATAGTAATCCAATTACACTGTGTATTAGGAGTACTTGTATAATGCAATAATTAGTTCATCATTGTAAAAAGAGTCTATGTTTGATCACATTTATCTTTATCTCATTCCAGCTCTACAACGAACTACCTCTGTGTAATTGATAACTCTGTTTTTATCTTAATGCTCACCCATTATAGCACCTTATTAATTATCTGACGTGTTTATTAATTCAAATTTTGAATGATTCAGATCTT
>JAVQKG010139651.1:0-12359 GCA_036025885.1 Hypseleotris bucephala | reverse complement strand
AATTATAACTACTTAAACTCCTTTTTTTTAAATTTACAATCACTGTACAAATTGTGCTAATTCACGCACAATTATTTACATAGTACAAATATTTAAAAGTTTCTTCTATTACAGAGACTGTACACATTTCTGACCACTTAAACTCAATGGGTGTAGCGTTGGTAAACGAATGATGCCACTAATCTTCATAAAAATCTCACATCTACCACGGGTGGTAAACAAGGTACGGACAAACTGAGCGGGAAATAGAAACATGCCACAGACTCACGGAGGCTAAGCAGAGGTTAGCCCCACAGGCAGTCTGTGGTGAGGCCCTTAACCCCTATCTACCCCAACAAATGAGCTACATGGGCTTGTGTCGCTATTAAGTATTTCTGTGAGAAAATGTTTGCCAATCTACAAAGGCAGTTTAGTGGGCGCATCAGCCCACAATATTTAGCGTGATAACCATGATATAGCTAGCTATTTAACCAAACAAATAGCATATAAGCTAGCTGGTTTAAATCTTCGATGTCTTGTCAGAGGTGACGGACATATTATAGCACAAAATTGTAGCAATGCTTTTGATAAGCTTTGTTTCCATAAACAACCCGAACAGCATAAGTTCGTGAGTACTTTGTTATTAGCATTAATGTAGCTTGCTATCGGTGATGATAGCATCTGGTGCTAATGCTTGCTAAGCTAATGCTATACCAGTCAAAATGACAGAAGGCGTTTAAAATTTGTACAATCGATGTATGGTCTAAAATTTGGCAATGTTGCAAAGTGCTACAAATACCTATATATTATTACCCACAAAAGAACATTAAATCTAAAATCCGACAACCTACATTTTTCTCAAATTAAAAACCCACTTGGCTAAAATCGAAAAAGGCCCAAGAACAAAAATAATACATTTTGAATTTGGTAAAAAGCTTGCAGTCTCAATTACAGCTTTTCTTTAAATATAAATTAGTTTTAGTGACATGGCTTTCGTAAAGTCTTGCTGTCACCTTAAGATTCAGATATGTTACTGTTAAGTTTAAAGTGTACAGCGTGTGCTTGACCATCCGTGTTAATGGGGATCTAATACACTATCGAAATGGATTAATAAGAGTAAATACCCTCATTTGATGCACAATTGATGTTTGTTGTATCAGTACAAGGCCGCATGTTAGCTGTCCTTCACATTATTAGCACAATTAGCTTTACCTAGCCGTCGCGTAATTTGCAGAGAACTCACAGATGTGCACAGCAGCGAAGGCATATTTGTCCTGTCGCTATCAAACATTACATAAACGAGTGCAGATTAAAAACGTCCACACAAACGATATCGACTTACATTGTAGTGATCCGCAGCCTCTAGAGATGACAGCTCAGCGCCGAAAAAAACATCACAGCGGAGGAATTTGCGGGTTTCCTAAACTGTGCTGACTTTCACTGTGAATTCCGCTCAAGGGCCGTGTACGATACTACACCGCTTCGAGTTTAGCAGCAGGCGCCATTTCCCGCCTCTGCTCCGAGTCTGTGAAGCAGATACCCGTATGGACAGACACACCCCCTCCAAACACCAGCCACTGCACTCTCTGCAGCGGCAACCGTCACCTGCTTATGTTTCCATAGCTCATTCAGAATCTTGCATTGACACTGTGGGATAAAGAATAAACTATCCTTTTCTTTTATTTTAACACCCCATTAGTAAAAAGACTCTACATTTGACCCAAATATAATTCGTTTTTACATGCACTCCAGACATAGAACAGACATTTATCCCTTGTAATCTAGAATCTGAAAATCTTTCACACAAACTTGGAACACCATGATCACCTTTAATTATTTTAAATTACATTCAAAGTGCCTTTTGATGTCAAACTAACATTTTGTCACAAAAGAACTAGTTTTATTTTCAGGGTTTCCCTTAAAGGTGGAACAATATTCTGTTCTCAGTACAAACCGTTCATTTATGTACAACAGAATGGAAGAAAGTCAGTACCATTAGTTTGAAGATTAGGAAGGACGCTAAAAAAGTCATAGCCTAGTATTGCTTAAGCATCAATATTTTGCTTATTTCATTACTGTTTTAACAGTTTCAAATACATGCATTGGACTGGATGGTCAATGTCTATCACAGCAAATAAGAATCAATTCTGAGGATTTTAATCCATTTTCTATAAACAAAGTCCATGATCCAGCTGGAGAGGCAGAATTCCCTCAAAAAACAATGAGCATCCATTGGTTGGAGTGTGTAAAATAAAAGTAGGAAGAACAATTCATTTGTCCTCATCATGGCTGACAATGAGAGTCCACTTTTTATGGACCTATTAGTAACTGAACAGTCTATGTACAGTATACAGCTACTTTTGTTATAACTTACTCAAATCAACACTAGCTTATGGCCACAGTGCTGATATTATGTTTTGTAATATTTCCAAGTCAATGCCTGTTTCAAAAAGTTCATGACACTGAAGATGCAGCCTATTCAACCGCTGCGATGAAGAGCCATAAGGAACATCTGATTTGAATCCATAGGTTCCTGTTCACAAAATGTCAATAGCTTGATGTCTTTTTCCGTAGTCAACAGCTCGTTCCCCCTGCATATCGTGGTCATCATCATCTACAAAAAAAAGTAAAATATTAAAACAATGCTTTTCCAAATGCAAGAAATAATAATATGGTTACCAAGTATTGCCCAAATATTTTTGAACATATTTTTACAGGGACAGTCACAGACCACACCACAATAAAGAAGAAATACACAAGGAAATTAAAACACACAATTCAAAATCATTGTAAATTGTCATTCAAGAGTAGACCTGTCCTATATGTTTTACACTGGTCGTTCCTGACAACTGTTACCATTTATCCAGTCTTGGAACTGGCACAAAGAGTATATTAGTTTGTGACCTCTTGTGGCTGGATTATTTTTAAACAGTATACATTCAAAGCACATAGAACAATAAAAACATGGACATGGACTTGGAGACACAATAAGAAATGCATGAGCTAATTTTATCTGGTGGTCTAGATGTGGGTCAGATGTGTGGTGGGCACAGACAGGTGGTACTGCTAAAAAGAAGCACAGGCAGGAAAGAGAATACTAGATGGACAACGAAATACACTCCCGGAACCGTGAGACTTCAAATGATGAGTTTCCAAAATGCAAACATCAAAATTCTGTTATGCCTCAAAAGTGTTACAATAAATGATATTTATTTATTAATATGTGATGAATGCTCTCACTGCACTGTGAGCTACTGTGGCTGTATAAACGTCTGGGACAAATGCAGGGATGGAAGCAGGACATGGGTGGAGGGAGGGAGGCATGGTCACACCTGGCTCACCTTGGACGTCTTCCTCCCCACCATCACCATCCTCTTCCTCATTGTAGGCTAGCTCTGCCTGCTTGTCGGCCTCATACTCACCCACGTTGCCATCGTCCCCATTGTAGTCCGCTAGCTTAGAGCCGTGTTGCGGATCTACTGGGGATTCGTTCTCATCAAAGAACCGGCCTGCAGGAGGCAGAGAAGGGCCTCATCAGGAAGGGAAGGAAAGCAGAGGCAATTGTAGGAGAATTGGCAGGGAATGGGTGAAAAATACTAAAAGATTAAGTTAAAATGATCACATGGGGTGGATTCATAAGATGAAGTGAGGTAATGATTATAAGGATTAACGGAGTGATAAAGTTAGTTAATGGCAGAAGAAAAGGTTGTTAGACAATGACTGACTTAAACGATGAGAAGAGAAAGGGAATTACTCACACAAAAGTGAATCCTATCTTTTTAACATAATCAGCAAAATAAGGATAATCCTTTTGTTTTTGTTTTTAAGGATCTGCTGATTTTATTCTCCAACAGTTTGTGGGGGAAAAAAAATATGTTAGAAATGAATGAATGAAGAAAAACTGCAATGGATGGGAAAGAGATGGATACAAAGAAGTAAGCTACGTAAGGGGGGAGAAGGGCAGGGCAAAGCCAGGCAATAGAGGATCATTTGGGAGCGGTTGTATGTCACATGTCTCCTGCTCAATGCAATCAAGCCCCGTCTTGACTCCCTGGCTCTAATCTTACATAACTCAAGACTAAATTTTGTAATATTAGGGTTAAACTTAAGTAGAACAAGATAAACAGAGTTCAGACCTGGGAGTCAGGAGTTATGCAGAAACTTTACAAACAAGCCATGGTAGATGTTTTACTCAAATACTTTAAAATTGTACTTTTGCATATAACTATAAAAACAATGAATTTCTTCAGTTTCATAGCGACACTCACTTTGGCGGTGGTGCACTGGCTCCACTTGATCTTTGGGGCGGTGGGGCTGTATCGGATTGGGCAACTGGGCAGGGTTAGCTGGTAAAGGAACAGCCTTCGGGTGTTCACCTGGGAGCTGGTCAGGAGCTGTCAATACAGAAAGGTGGTCTTTAATGAAATATAAATGTCAATGTGCAAATTAAAGCAGTTTTGTATAAATTACTGTGTAAAGTTAATAGTTAGTGGATGATATTTTTGTAGTTTAATTTTTAAAGCGGTACCTCGCAGCTGTCTTTGCTGTTCTCCCAGTTCATCAGCCTTGATACCGGCCTTGTTGTCCTCTTCAAATACGACCGGCTTGTCCTGGTTACTAAAGCCCTTAGCGACCACAACTGGTGCTCGTCCATCCGCTCTGTCCTGCTGTAGTCTGGGCTGGTCCAGAGACAGGCCTTGAGCCCCAGGACCATCAGCAGCACCCACTCCCGGCCCTGCATGGACATCCTCATCCTGCTTCTGAGTGATGGCTGGTTTCTTCAGTGCTGCACATTAAATCAGATATAATGTTAAAAGAAATGTAATTTAAACCAGAATCAGAAAGCTTTTACTGCCATATGAGTGAACAGGTTCACATCATTAGGAAAATGCTGCGATCTATACAATAAATAAAGAATAAAAGTAAACTAAAACAAAATTACAAAATATTCAGGGGGATTATGGAGTTAAAGTTGTAAACATACACCAATGGAGTACATGATAAGAGTGACATAAAAAAGTGTCCGTAGTGATAAACTGTGTAGATCTTGACCTGATCACAGAGATGAGGTGCAAGTAATCTATACATGACAGTGCAGTGCAAAACAGACAGGTGGAAGAACTTAATACTAGAGCATAAAGCTTACCAAACTGTACACCGTCGTCAATTTTTCCCACTTCACTGTCTTCAATACCAGGCATGCCAGCATCACTCCCAGGCTTACCCATCTCCTCTGTATTACAAGGATAATCAGAAATGTGCCATAACAATTAGCTGTCATTACTTTTAAGGCAGCTGAGGATACCTTTTAACTCTGGAGAGCCATGTTGGTGAGTGGTCACTGTGTGGCGCTCTCCTACTACCTCTGCCCCGTGTGCTCCATCCCTGCTCACACTCTGTTGCTTGTCTATCACATTCTAGAGTACACAGAGAACAAGTGAGATGGTTTAATTTTAATATTGGGGACAAAAACATAAGCTTTAACTAAATACATAAAAGCACATTTTGAAGTTTTAAATAGTAAGAAAGAGTTGTTGACTAACCTGTCTTAACTTTGAGGCTTCTATCTCAAGAGCCTTTTTTGTTTCTTCATATTCCTCTTTTAGCTGTGCAATTTGACGGCCACATTGTAAACTGTAAAAATAATGCAGGATCTTAGATAAGTCAGTTATGATGCAGTTACATTACAGGAATACCACTTTGAACATACCTCTCATACTCCAGCTTTCTCTCGAATGTAGTGCTATTTTTCTTCACTTCTTTGAGCTGTTCTTCTTGTTTCATAAACTCTTGCTTTAGTTCCTTTAGCTGCTCTGCTCAAAACAAGTAAGCACAAATTACAACACAAACCAACACAAGTAGAGTTTAATTGAGAAGATCTGCCTGGTGATGTAGAAAGTTTGGTAAAATCAATTTATGAGTTTGTGACTGCCCTCTGCTGGACGTACCTTTGAGCCTTTGGATCTCTGTCATTTGGGCTGTGACATCCCCTTGCAACTTAATCTGACAGGAGAGAAACAGGCTTGATTAGTATGTTCCAAATTAAGGAGAAGGAGACAAAGAGATTAATAATAAAGATATAGGATGAATCAAGGCAAACCGGTTTATCTAGTTTTGTCCATGTGACATACAGTACTCAACCCAACGCCATATTTCTTGTTCATGTTAATTGTTTGCAGATGACAACTGGATAAATATAAGAAAATTATATTAATTGTAAGAAAACTTCTGATTAAGTCAGAAACTCTTCACATACTATTCTACATACTACTCTTCACAAATGTTGATGTTGTAACTTGGGAAATCTCACTTACTCAACTCACCTTACTCAATTGCAAAGCTTTTTAAGCAGTGCTCTATCAAGCTTACAATATATCACTTTATGAATTTCTTTTAGATCTAAGCAGAGAGCTGAGGGTGTAAATCTGTTCTGCTCATTCGAATAGTCAACTTACGACACTCAAGATTTTATCAAAGTAACAAAACTTTGCTTAAATTATAATAAATAGAAAATAGAAGAGAATGAATATGGTCATGTGTTTTCAAAAAGGTTAACGGTAACCATCTCTGAATAAAATACTGGTATTTGAGAAAGGTTGGGCTGTTGACCATAAAAAGGAGTGGTTCCTTAAGCATTAACATGAACATTTATCAACGACAACCACTGTCAACAAGGCCAGATCCGGATACAGATACTTCCTGGAAAACATCAGTGGCACTGGCAATGTCAAGCACTGAGATGCTTATACTGTACATACAAATTACTGGTTAAACAAATGTGTACTAGTCAAGGAGAATTCACAGGCTCCATGCAAATTTTATGAATAAAGACTAAGACGTTTTAGAAGATGGAGGAGTAGGTGATGCACTTTAGTTAAGACCAATATTTAAACTCATACAATCTATCCATCTATAAAGTAAATGTTGGATACTGGTGGACATTTGTAGTTAAACAAACATCACCATCAGTCACAGAACTTGAATCTTGTTGTGTAGTAGATTCCAGGGTGACAGTGAGCAACTATAATTAAAGTGTGAATGAATTACTATAGTTTTGGTTATTCCCACCATCTCCTGTTCTGAAGAGACCAGGAGGAGTTAGAGCCCATACAAACAAGTCGACATTCGAATCACTGATGCCTAATTCATATGATGGGCAAGGCTCAAATAGTTTTATTATACAGTTCAAACGCACAGTCATGCTGTAGCAAGGTAATAAATCTGTATCAAGTGTTGCAGTTTTGATTCTCATAGTGACAATAAATACTTCACACAGCAAACAAGAGTTACCTTTTCGTCTGTACACTTCTTAATGAGGGCCTCTCGAGCCTGTAGCTTGCCCTCCAGGACACTGTAGTCTCCGTCTTTCTGGTCGATTTGCTTCCTGTGAGAGTCCACCTGCACCATGAGCTCCGAGTTTCGCTTTTCTAAACGACTGCGCGCCGCATCTGTGCGCTTCACCTGTGTCTGCGCCTCGGCCAGCTCGTCCAGCAAGCGGCCATGCTTATTGGAAACTGTCCAGTAGTTGAAAGACAGGATGGCGATGATCACCATGAGTAAGATCAGAATGAAGGACGGGAGGCGGCCTCCACGTCTGTTTGCACCAAACCCCACCATCTCACTATTAACCACGACACTTCAATACCGTCCCTCTGTCAAACACATCCGTTTACGTGACATGCCGCGGAGCAGCGGCAGACTGTAATTATAAGCACCACAGAGTATGAATGTCCAAGACCTCTCACATCTTCGCAGCTCTTCACTCTCCGTCTTGCTTCCGCAAACTAGGCATCTTGTCTGCAGTTCGTCCAATGTCAGAGGCTGATCCGCCCGCAGGGACGTGGCCTGCTCAGCTGGCAGCGTTATACACAGACGTGGACAACTACAACAGTCACACTGTTGCTGTAAAAGGCAGGCCAGCTAGCGACACAGTGTTAGCGTAAACCTAATACATTTCAGTAGTAAGCGCACGCTGTATATGCAAGGACTAGAACAACCACAGATTTGTCATCAAACGCGGATATAGAAGATGCTTTAGCTATTGGCCACTGAAACATTAGTGCAGCGCTAACCCCAGCACGAGTGAGCTAACATAACACTTGCTAACAACGAACTGAGGACCTACAAACAGACCGTGAAACAAAGACCATCGTCCACGTCTTCAAATTAAAGGCACGATCCAAACAATTAAACAAAAACCTTAGAGGGACGAGGACCTTGTGCATTATTGAGATTCGCAGCGTCTCAATCTGAATTCAGTACCGTTTGTATGTAAAGTTACTGGCGAAGATACACATTAAACCAAACCAACTTCCGGTTTGTACCAGCGGTCAACTTTCAGAATAAAACACAGAAATAGGAACAGAACCCCTGATTATTGGTATTTTTGTTATTTGGACACAAATTGTACATAAACTATAGCAACTCCTTAAGTTGTACCAGTATTATCTAAACCACAATGCAGTATGTATTTTCATGTAGCCTATTTAAAATTAAGAAACAAAAGACAATGTATAAACCAATAGTTTATTATAACACTGATAAAAATAACACAATGAGGTAAGTTAAATAATCCACATCTGCATTGTTCTTGAACCAGTGGCACTACAAATTACACACCACCTCACCATCAGAAACAGCTCAACAAAGCCTGAAAACAATGGCAAACTATCTGCAGTCTGTTCATTTCACAGTTGAATACAAACACATTTCCTTTTGCTTTTGATAATAAAAAGGGCAATACTGGCCAACAGAATCAATATTGTCTTGCACTCCAACATCCAACATAGCAGAAGTGTATGCATTTCTTTTCTTTAGATGAATTTCAGTATAAAACATCCCCTGAGGGAGAAACATTCCTGTTTTTGATGAGAAAAAAGTCACTACAGACACTGGCAGGCTCAGTCCTAGTTTGCTACCATTTCTGCTGATGGCTTGGCACAGTCTTACAGGGCACCAGAAGATACATTGAGACCACCTTCGGACAAAGTGTGCTGCAATCCTACTTTATTTGCACTTTATCTTATGACACCAGAGCAGTTGTAAGTCACTCCCTGGTCCTCTACTGCTCCGTGCTGTAAGTGGTGGCCCGAGTGCCCTGATATGACCCCAGAGGTTTGATGCCACAGTTTAGAGAGGTCAAAGAATAGTTTCTCTGCTCAAAATGCTTTGTTCACATGAGGGTGAGTCTAATGGGTTGGTAGAGGTTGTTTGTGAGACATGTTTGGGACGGTGCAGAGAGGGGGACGGCGAGGAACTTAAAGCACCGCAGCTCTGGAGGTGCAGGTCCTCGTAGGTACGCTTTCTGGGACTGCTTGTTATTCGCTGGGTCATCATCTGCACAAAAGGAAAGACATATTGTCACAGTCTGAACAGTGTGTGTGTAACAGAATGTGCTTTTTTTGCATGAACTTTTGTTTGTTTTTCAAATGCAACAATGTATTATACACCAGAGATGTGGACTTGAGTCAGACTTTTGTCACAAATTTAACGACCAAAGACTTGTGACTTGACTTGGACACCAATGACTCAGGACTTGGACTGGACTTGAGCCCTGTGACTTGAGAAGACTTGATTTCACCCTAAAATAATAAATGTATCCTTTTCGAATGGAATATCCTGTTCGAAACGCTTTATTCTATAAAATATTTTGATATATGCATTTTTACTTGTTATTAATTATTAAATAAATAAATAAATATGAAAATAAACAGTTTGATTTTAAACAATTACTTAAAACTCAAAGTACAGAACTTGGGAGCCATTGACTTTAACTTGGTTTGGACTTGAGGTCTTACGTGCCAAACAATGACTTGGTCCCACCTCTGTTATACCATTTGTAAAGTTTAAACTGACCATTTTCTGATCATTTTATTAGGTACAACCAATATGTCTTGTGTAAGAAAAGCCCAATCAGAAGTTTTTCAGAAAATATTTAACAGCAAGTCAATTAAATCACCTTTTCCCACATTTTCCCTTCCTGCTCACTTTAAACTTCAGCTGGTTTGTCTTGATCATGTTTGTATGAATAAATGCAATGCAAATTTTCAAATGAGTTTATAAGCTTTAAACCTGGTGATGTGCTTATACAATATAATTATTACTCCCATGTAGGCTTTTGTCTAAAACTTGCAGTTGAACAGGTCTGCCTAATAGTGTAAATTTAGTATATACTATAAAATCATGGTATCACACAGAACCCCATTTATACAAAACCTAACACAGTTTGATAGACGGATATATGGATACATTTCAATATGCTTGGTTTGTTTATGTAAATTGAATTAACATCAGGGCAGTACTATTCCCAGACGGTACATTAAGGACCATATCTTTGCTGCATAAATCTAATAGACTTACCTGATCTATGACGTTGGCACTGAAAATAGCCTCCTCCATGTGTTTCTCGTCTGATTTGATGACACACTTGATGTTGTTGACGACTTGTTGGACTTCAGGAGGTAAACCGCAGCTTGAATGCTCCAAAAATTTAGCCACCAGTATTTTGGTGTCTTTGTACATCTTCAGGTCAGCCAGGGAGTGTGGACGTTCATGTGATGAGTGAGTGTGCGTGGTTCGGGATTTCAGAAGGTCAACTTTTTTGGCCTCTTTTTGCTGCTTTCTAATGCTGGTGTGACTTGGTTTGCTCCCCACAACAGTGGCTGAAATGTCTGTTGGTCCTGAAAGTTCAACAAAGATTAAAAGAAAAATATTAGTCTTGTTGAAAAAAAAACATTTAATACTCATTTATATTTTAGGCTGCCAGAATTTTTTTTTCAAAATATACCGTATATCTACTGTATGTTTCTTTAGATGCTCATGCACTAAAATCCATAATTGTAAGTTCCTTTCAATATATATATTTTTTTACCTTGCTCTGGTGAAATGTGATTTGAATCCTCAACAGGATTGTTTGTGATCCCACAGCCATAGTTTTCTCCTGGAGAAATACAGAAAGCTTTTTAATATCACAAAACATAATGTTGTTCTCTGGCAAATCCTGTTTGTCTTACTCTTTTAACAGACCTGCTGAGTTGGTGGAGCAGGCAAGTGGGTCGCTGGTGGAGCGAACAATGCGTGCCAACTTGCGATACTTCCTGGCTGCACGCAGACCTCGTGGCCTGTCAGGTGAGGCGCTCTGGACTGAGGTAGAGGGGTGTTGTGTCGATGAAGAAGGAGACCACACACTGAAACATAACCGTGGGCCGCGAGCTCGAGCTGGAGGTGAGGGGGATAGAGATGGAGCCATGGGGCTGATGGCTGAAGTCCCCCCTGAAGAGGCCACAGAGGTGGGGGAGCAGGGCTGTGGAGGGGCTGAGACAGTGACAGGGAGAGTCAGCTTGCGGCTCATCATGCGAGCTTTGATTAGGGAGTGAGGAGAAGGTTTGGGCTCCTCTGGTAACTGCTTGGCTGATGCCAACTCGTCACCTATATGCATGGCGGCCCTGAGTTCCTCACCGGTGTGGGTGTTTTCTGCAGAGTCCTCCTGGTCCAGGTTGCTGTAGTTTTCGGAGGACCAGTCCGGAGAGCGCTCCAGGGACTCTTGAGTGTGGGACGACTCACTGTATCCCGTGTCGCTCGGGCGAGCATCAGCACACACTCGATGACAACGTGAGGAGTGCCGTGTGCAGAGCTCAAGGCTGGTGCAGCTGCCGTCAGTGCGGGCAGCATGCAGAGTCCCATATGGAGATAGGTCTGAGCCCTGGACCTCCAGAGAACACAAGTCCTCTGAAGAACAAGTCTGGTCTGGATCAGCCACTTCAGACACTATCAGGGAGGCACTGTCCACTGATGCTGAGGTGACATACATGAGACATACATGAGCATTAAAAACAAATGGTCAAAGACATGAGATGTTATGAACAGCTCTCTCACCTTGAGTGCTGAGGCCTGCTGTAGTGTTTCTGTCACACAGACTAGACTCTGTGGCCTGCTGCTCCATGCTGGTGGTGGCCTATCAAGACAAGAACCAGTAAGGCAAACAAAAGTAATCATAACACAATATCACAAGTATAAATAAGTTGTACTTCTTCCCACTCCCTTTTGAGCAAAAACTAACTAACTAGACTCACGCTGTCGTACACGACAGCAAATGTATATCGGCGAAACGCCCCATGCGTCTACGCCCCTTCGAACACCAATCACATTCAACCTTCAACCACATTCATTAATAAGCAATACGGGTTTAGTGTCTTGCCCAGCGACACAACGACAATATACGCTGGGCAGGGATTCGAACCGGCAACCCTCCTGTTGCAGTGGGAATGCTTACCCACTGTGTCACTGCTGCCCTGGATGTTTGTGAAGGATGCTTTTGCCAAATTTTTGTAAATTTCCCTAAAACTACATTCTTCAGTCAGTCCCTAGGTGGCGCTATTCAG
>JAVQKG010139628.1:0-11025 GCA_036025885.1 Hypseleotris bucephala | reverse complement strand
GCGATTTTTTTAATAAACAGACAAAGGAACAGGGAATCAACGCAGTAGGGGTGAGAGTTGTTATACTTAAGTAAAAAGTAATATGAAAACACATCACATATTATTAAGGTTCAAAATTGACTGATTATTTATAGAGCTGCGTGAAATTCACATGGTATGATGGTATATGCTTAGGGTTTATGATAAAAATATAAATTAGAAGGTAGTAGTGGGCAATAGAAATCTAATGGTTATATAAAATTATGAAGATTGTGTTAATCTTGGAAATGGACTGTTGCATCATGATACAGTGCATTCATTTATGCTCTACTCTTTTATCTTAATATTATTCATAATTGTTGTAAAAATGGTTGTACGCAGAAATAGTCTTCTGTGTAAGAAAAAAATCGAACTATAATCATGATAAAATCGAAATCGGAAAATTGGCTTAATAAAAATATATAATATTTTTACCATAACGTCCACCAAAATTGTTTTATAAATCTGTCTATTGTTTATTGGTATCATCCACATTTATTATAGACTGCAACCTGTCCCAAAAACATCCAAGTGACAAGACTGCGGATTGGCAAAAAGTAGAAATATACTATGGCTCCTATCTGCTATGGAGCAAAAGCAGTAAAAATGTCCACAAGCAAAGGGAATAAAGTTTTGATAAAATACTGGACACCATCTACCAGCACGCGGGCAGTAAAAGCGCCTTTTAGAAACATCTTGTCCTACTCCACATTGTGTGTTGGTGGCGAGAGAGGGAGCTGTGTGGCTTTCAGCACCAAGGACAGCGCTGTGTGCATTATGTCCTACTGACAGATGCTCTGTACAGGCTGCTGCTCTGTAAGCGCTTTCAGAAAAGTAACAAAAAGTACCGCACTGGCAAAATCTTCAAACAACTTAAAAACTGGCTGCTCACTAACTACGGCATGGTGGGTTAAGAACAAGGAAAAAATAGCTGTAAATGATGTCAAATTCTACTGCCTTTCTCAATGGGAATTCAGGTAAAAAGAATACAGTGTGCAAACAAGCTATGGGGTTTTCCAAACTAAATGAACATGCAATACCTATAATATAGTGCATGTTTTGACTGCCATTTTAAAACATTGGATTTATGCCAGTTCAAATAAACAGTTGAAGTTAACATTTTAGGACAATTTAATTAAAGGTCAGCTCTCAGACAAAAGTAATTGAAAAATCGAGATAGCTGTTAGTTTGGAAACTGTGGAGAAGCAGACACACGAGATCGATGCTATTCGCAGCAACTTGGACGATTTACTGCATTGTGCTTTAATACAACAGGGAGCAGCAAGTGGACGTCTAAGATTTGTCAGAGGAAGGACAAAATGCCACACAAACTTCTTCCCGATGACCACAGGAAAGAATGGCAGGGACCGTGGAGGAAGAGTATGTTGTCCCCTAATTGGTTTGAGACCCGCTCCAACCAGTTCATACTGTTATTGTGTTCTTGGGCAAGACACTTTAAGACACATCTATGTTGGCATTAGCGACACAAAATCCACAATCATGTAATGGCTATAATTTGTGTAGCAGTGTTAGTACCTCAGGCAAAACTGCAGCACAAGAACATGAATAAATTACAATTAAAAAGTAGGATGTATTGTCGTCATCTCAGAAGTAACCACCCACACATAGACTTTCTGCAATAAACTGCAACCCACCAGGCCACACATTCACTATTACAAACTATAATAAGTACAGCGGTTGATTAAGGTTAATAAGGTGCCACACAGTGTATTCATCATATACTGCTCCAGTTTACTGCATGTAACCAACAATACTGCATCTATTACTGGTAACTGCAGGATGATCAAAGTTGCGCCTACTTCCGTCGAGGTAATTATCAAATGCAGGCAACCAATGCAAATCTGATCTGAAAGGCTCCAGGCAGCTCCCATATGTACACACAGCACTCGATAGAAGTTGGACATGAAAGCCATGTTGAACCTCCTCTGTCACATACAGTCCACTGCTGCATCATGTTTCTCCAAGTGTCATCATAAAGAGAAATACTATGGTCAGGGTTTTTAAGAGCAAATGTGACAAACAAATGTGGCCCTTAGATGATGTTTCATGTAAGGGAAGTCCTGGTTTAGACTAAAGCTTCAACTAACGATTATTTAGCAAATTGATAAATCCGATCACAATTTTTTTTATTCATTGATTGAGATTTTTTACACAATTTGAACCAGGTGAAACTTAAACTATCCCATCTGAGGTCTTTTGGACAGAACATATTTACAGACAAAGTGCAAAATGTATGCACTGTATTTTTTAAACATTTTTAGCCTTGTTAAAGCTCTGCATACGTTGTTCTCTCAGCAAATGGCATATTAAAGTCTGTTTATTCCAGTTAACAATTATTCGATCACTAAATTATTTGACAATTAGTTCAGTAATCGATTAATCACGATTAATACAATTAATACAATTAATCGTTTCAGCCCTAGTTTGGACAACGTTTTGTCATAGTCAATACCTGGTTAAGTTTTGATTTTGACCTGTTTAAGACTTGATGTATATAAAATTTAGTTTTTGTTTAGGCTTAGCTTGAGTGAGTGATTTTTTTTATTATTATTATTTAACGAGATTTGAGTAGCTTTTGTCTGGATCAAAAGTCCTTAGTCATACATTCATTTGATTCCACTTATTCTCACCAGGGCTCACAGATGACTGTATCCTCTCTCTGTAACTATGGGCCTTAGGTGGGGGACTACGGCTGATGTGAAAGGTGAACTGAGTGGCTTTAAAGTTCATATGAGTCCATAACTGCAAGAACTTCACGATTTATCTGCGTCGTGTAACGGAGGCCACAAAGGCTGACTGCTCGTATTTTATCCAGAGACACGATTCATCAGGAAGCACCCACAAGCTCAGGACAAGAGTAAATGAGAAGGAATAGGACATCGGGTAATAGCAAACTGCAATATCCACGGATGTGTCTTGTGTATGGATGTTAAAGGAAATGAAAGTAGAGAGGGTGGGTACAGCGCAGAGGAGAGACTTCTAAGAGGTTTTTTATTATGTTCCCCTCATACGTCCTCCATAAGATGTCGAACCAGAGCCAAAGATGAAAGGGATGAAATATTTTTTGCATTGATACGAGTAGAAGAGGTGTAGTGAGGGGGAGTAGGTCTATAGGAAGGAGGCTGCTGTGTTTGTTAATAGAGAACATCACATACTCTATCCACACAGTAATGTCACCACATGTCATAAAACATTTCTTCAATTTGGGGCCTGAAATATTTTTTGTTGGTAACAGGTATTGCAGTCAATTGCATTTAAACCTCTTTTGTACAGATCTGTAAAACTGCAAGAGGTTTTTTATTCAAGACTAGAACAGATTGAAGTCAGTTCTGCATTCTGCTAGGGTACAGACAAAATCGTCCTATTTTCATAATAACTATGACTTCCATTGGAACCGTGATAATATGAGGCAGGAAGAGAAATGGCAAAGTGCACACTATGTTCAGACTTTTCTTTTGCCACCAGTGTCGGTGTTATTTGCAAAATATTGATAATACAAATTCAGTATTGACTCAGCCCTTCATTTTTAGTGTACTCTTTTATTTAGTTTTATAACAACTTATTATACAAAAATATACAAAGTGAAAGGTAAAAGATTTGATATTGATAAATCTTTTAGCTTTTGTAAATATTCACATAATTACAAAATGACTTTCTGTACATAATGTGTAATCATATAGTTACAAATCTAATCTGAATTCTGCAGCTAAAGCACAGGTAGACGACCTTCAAGATTCAGATGACTTTTAGGAAGAAATTATAATGTAGGTCTTTTCAACCCTGAGACATTTACTGTGAAACTTTGTTAAGGTCAAACCCAAGCCATAGACATCTTTTTCATTAAAATTAAATCAGACTTCCCAATGGCACACTTTTTAATTTCTGGTTAAATTTGGTAATGTTCCCTGGTGGCTATGGCATTGGTTTAAAAGTGTATGAGAACTAGGGAAAAATCAGAGAAAAAGATGAAGAGAGTAGGAGTATATAAAGTCAGCCATGATTGAAAGTCTAAAATAAATTTGCATGGAAGACAATAAAGTAGTGGAATCCGAGATAAGACAAAGAGAACAATGGAAACACAAGTGTGCCTGGTCTATTGTTGGTGTGTGTTGCCTTCATTTTGGCAGATTTAGGGAAGAGAAACACAATGCAGCCGTGGGCAGCACTGCCAGCAGTGTCCAGCTCAGCGCTCTGTTTATAACCTGTCACACAGACACAAACCCGTTCGGACAGCTGCCAGGTGACCAATAGGCTCAGTGCCACGCCAAGTGACGAGCCGCTAGCCACGCCGGACCCCGCTGACCTTCACCCCACATCCTACTTATGAACAGCGGCAGCGCAGTGTCTACCCCGGCCTGAGGACTGGATAGTACAGCCAAATCAATACTTCAATCAGTGTGTGGTGGGAGCAAAAGAGGACCAAGAGGTGGGAGCAGCCAGACTTATTATTAAGAGGGAAAAGGAATAGAAGAAATGCTGAAAACTTTGTTGTAATTGTGTAACAGTTGTGGGTCACATACCTGCTGGCGTAGTGTTCAATCCGACTGTGAGTGTCAGCATGGGGCAGTCTGGGTGAGGAGCATGGCCTGGAGAGAGATCAAAACTTTAGATACAAACACTCAACAAACAACAACTTGGACAGTGTGTTACTAAAACAACAAGGGTCAGCTCACTGAACTTTTTCATGGATTTGTGGAAAGTAAAAAAGGCAGTCTAGAGTTGTTTGTTACAAGTTAGATACAAACATTTCAAACTATTTGAATAACAGTTTTAACCCAAATGTATTTTTTGTTCCGGTGTTCTTAACCATGCATCTGTATCACCTGCCTTGTTATGTTTTACAAGCAATGATTTTTATGGCATGTGACATTAAAAACCATTGATGATCAAATATATTATTGGATTTAACACAGTTTAAACTTTCCAGCTTTGAAACCATTTGTGGTGTAAGTATTTTTAATGTAGCAGTATTTAATTTCTCAGCTCAGTTTGTAGGTGTGTTTGTCTGACGAACAACTCCAGATTGTAGAGTTGAGGCCAGCAGACAGAGCGTGTGCATGTATAATCAGCCTGTATCTGTCTGCATACTACACTGGCCCTGAGCTCTGTTTGGTGATGATCTCATTGAATGGATACTCATTGCTCTTGTTTTTCCCTATGGGTGAAACACGCTCATATGAACTGAGGTTTCCGAGACAGATGGGGGACACAGGAATATCATTATGGAAATCACCACTAAAGAGCCGTCCTTTAGACCCATTTGGGTGAAATAGAGTGGCCAGGCATAATAATTACTTGGTTATGGACCAGTCCATTTGGTGTGAGACTTACGTTTCTGAGGCTTCAGCTTCCAGCACAGACTGCACAGGGAGGTAACCTCTCTGCGGGTGCTTGGTGAAGTACTGCTTTGATCTAAACTTATTCTTCAGAGTCTTGGCAAAGTCCCTCATCTTCTCCCCTGATGTTGTCTGTGGTGCAATGTAGCAGTCCACAGGAGGTGAGACAGGACACACACAAGAGGAAAAACACACAACTGTTAGCATGTTTTTATATTCTGTATTTTGGCTTTACTATTACAAACCCCATTGTCAAAGCTTACATATGGTTTCCTGATTTGGAATGTAGAAACAGTCATTGTACAGTATAACTGACCTGCCAAAACTATAACAGGAAGTTAAAGTTAAACTAGGCCTATGTTGTAGTCCACAACAGCAAGGCAAGGCAAAACATCCCAAAACATTGGTCCCAAAAGACCCATTAAAGCAGTGTAAGTCTGTAGGGGGCGCTATGCCATCCACTACCACTTTAATTGGACATTATTTGAGTGATTTCCGACAGGTTTAATATTGTTAACGAGCAATTAAGAGGCCCCTAAAGCATGACATATTCTGCACTTAGTACATGTGTTTTATGTTTGTTCTTACTGGGGTGTAGTACTCCATGATGGGGTAGTGTAGCTTCTTTCCCTTGGTTGTACGACCGGTTAAAAAACAAGTCTGACAGATGTCCACATTGAACTGCTTTAGACTGCGATACCTGTCAAGATCAATACAACAAACAAGCAGCAAGTGACAGTTGTGGACATAAGACCAGTGCTTGGAAGGTGCATAGTCTATAACTGTGGACTGAATAGATAGTGTGTTTGTCAATAAAAAATACATATTTGACAACAGTGATGTAACCACTGTGTGGAGTACTCTGACACTCACCTGAAGCCCTTGATGGGACACTGTTTGCAGACGTAGCACTTGGCCTGGTGTTTGGTGGACTCAGCAGCTGCCACTCGGTGCAGGACAGGCAGCCACACCATGGACTGTGGCTCCAGACTCATCCACTCCAGGAAGTGGGACACCTCGATGGTAGGTTTCCCTGGAGCCTGTGGACACAGTGTGAGAGACAGAGCTGTAAACCAGACAAATATAGAGCCAGAGAAGGCCAGGTGAAGTGATGTACAACTGAAGGCTTCCACTAAAGCTGCTTTAGAAGTGTACCAAGAATCAAACAGAATCTATACATAATAGAGCGATGTTCCACAAGAACAGGACCAATGTTTTCTTTAAAGGTGCTTAAATAGTTATACAGCTAAGATAGCAGACAGAAGGTGTCTGTTTAGTGATGGAGAGAGCGCTTGTTGGGAATTTCAGAAAGTGGGATAAAAAGGAAGTAAACCTAATAAAAGAATGACTTGCCAAGCGCAGAGAATCCTTGATGTGCTAAATTCTCATTAAGTCTGCATCAGAGATGCATTAAGAGGTTGATTTCCCTGGGGCTTCCTCCACTGCTCAAGCAGAGCAGCATAATAAATGTGTATGTGTGCTGGCTGATCACAGGCGTTCAGAGGTGCTGGTCTCTGGGGATAAAGTCGCTCTTGTGTGAGACTGTGGAGACAGACTCGCTCCATGTGGGAGGTCAAATAATAGCCCCTCGCTCAGCGCACACCTGGACCTGGCACTGACTACTCCACTCACGCTGCTGCATCACAAACAGCACTGAGCAGATGGGAGGTTTAAACATCAATAAAAATCTGTGTGATAAACGCTCTGTTATCAAAACACTGCTGTGCCCCTGGATGCACTAAACTGCACTACTTTGTACGTTTGAATCTAAAATGCCTTCCACCAAATAGAAGCATGAACTGTTTTAGCTTTTCACTGTTCGCAAAGTTGACTTTGATCTAATAACCTCAGTGCACGGAAACCTTTGCCAAGAGAATCATTGCAAACCTAAAGGTCCTGCTGTACGCTGGTGCAGAGCCAGAGTGCAGTGCCAGCAAATGTCAATCATATCCGAGCCAAGTGATAAATGGGCAAACGGGTCAAGCCCCAATTCCCACTACATGGATATTTCATCTCCAACTAAATGCCCTCACATGGTGCAATTGGGTTAAGGAATTGATTTAATCAGCCATAGCAGAAACAGCAAGCATGGACCAGAATAAAGTGTGAGTAATTAGGTTGTGCTTCAAAAATTAGGAGATGTAAAGGCTTTGCAGAGGCCAAATTGCTGGAAGTGGTGGCCTGCCCCTAACTACTGCATAATTATCTAGTGTCCTGAGTATAATGTCAGAAGGTGCAGTTCATGTGACCTGCCCCAAACACAAGC
Source organism: Hypseleotris bucephala (assembly GCA_036025885.1). Lineage (NCBI taxonomy): Eukaryota > Metazoa > Chordata > Actinopteri > Gobiiformes > Eleotridae > Hypseleotris > Hypseleotris bucephala. The sequence goes on along the minus strand of JAVQKG010139628.1, from coordinate 3,384 downwards.
TTCAGAGTAATGAGAGCATGTGCTCAACATGCTTTCTAATTAGCCATTAACTCCATGACCTCTATATTAACAGTACATGACATAGATGTTTGTGATGCAGCTTCCTAATTTAACTTCTCAGACTTCCTCTAGATTCAATATAGTGAGTAACATCATACATTATCTACTGCTGACTGTATTCTATATGCATTAAAAGCAACTCAATGAAATATTCATCTGATGTAATGTCTGCATCTTTGTAAAGCAACAGTCTCCATATGTGTGGTCCCTGTACTGCCTCAGAGCATTTAAGTACTTCTGTATAAGACTGACTGAGCTGATGTCAGCGGGGCACACTGGGCTTCACTGAGCTGTCAGCTTCATACACATGACATGTGGTTACGGCTTTAGAAAAACAAAATGATCAGAGGCATTTTCAGTTTGCTTTTTTCTGTTTGTGTGATTATACTATGTACTTTTTAATTTCCTTTATACAAGAACACATTGCACATTGCATAACAGTACAGCAGGAAATTAGTATTCATAGCCAATTCTGGATGAAAATATACTTTCTTAGGCATTTTAGACTTAAGCCTGCGATAACATTCAGCACTATTGACACTTTCATTTTTTTTTACCTGAAAAGCACCCATGAATTAGACAATTGTATTTTGTAGTTGTTGGTTTACCTTTGATGGCTATATTTTTTTTACAAGCCATATATGTTTTTATAAGCATTTGTATGGCATGCATTAATGCTTTGAATATTTGTAAGTCCTCCTGATTGTACATCAACATGCCAAGGAACTGGAGATGAAAATATGTACGAATGTATGAATATGTACTGTCCTTTAATAAATGAAAAAAATAAAAATACATTGTATGTGCTCACCATTCTAAAACAGCTGCGGACACTGGGCTCCACGTTACTGCCTCCGAACGCTGCGACCTCCCCGAGCTGTCGAGGGATCTGGATGGCCTCGTGCAGTAGCATACTGAGGTGACGCTGGTCAGCTGCACCTCCAGGACCTGAGACCTGACGAAATAAGTCTACAAGCAAAACGCATTTAGTCACTGACTTATCTGAGCAGCTATTCAAAGGTCATTTATTATGCTTTTTTGCACATTTTATATTTAGTTTATCATTTCACATTTGCAACATTTGGGCGGCACGGTGGCGCAGTGGTTAGCACTCTTGCCTCACAGCAAGAGGGTCCTGGGTTCGATTCCCGAACCAGGCAGTCGGGGCCCTTCTGTGTGGAGTTTGCATGTTCTCCCCATGTCTGCGTAGGTTTCCTCCGGGCACTACCCCCTACCACTAAAAACATGTACAATAGGTTCCCCATAGGAGCCAAGACTCCCCTGTAAAAATTGGGCCGGCAACATAAGCTATGCTTCAGCCAAAAAAGTCCCTTCATCCATCCAATCCAATAAAAACTAACTAACTAACATCCATGTCCGTTGTAAGCTGTATAAGCAATGACAGATGTAAAATTGTAATCATGGAAGAGCTTGTTAGTCTTGTATTGTTTTTGATGTGCCACAGTGGCGTCATGTAAAGTGCACATGTTTCCTCTTCCTGTACAATGGAACAAGCCTTGGACCAAGTGTCCCATTTTTCTTGAAACTCATGGACATTATGCCCTGTGCACACCCTATGTAAAGTCTACCAGAACAGAATAAACACATCTTTGTTTGGTTGGTCTCCAAAAGAACACAGCAAGCATTCATCTCTGTCTTTCAGACAACCAACATATAATTAAATATAGGCTATATGCAAATCTTCAATAGAGCTCTCTCTCTCATTGTTCAACTGGATAATGCTTTATTTCGAACAACAATCAAACTCAAATAAGAATCAAATAACGGACTTGACCAACACATAACTTATCAATACACGTGTATTAAGAGGAGGCAGAGGCTGCATTAGACCACAGCAGATTGCACAATTCATTTGTTTTTGGAGTCGGTGCCGTCTAGGCATGAGTAAGACATGAGGTGTGGGCTGTCCCATTCTGACCTCTCCTCAGAGTGCGACCTGTGAACTGTCCATCCCCCACCCACCCCCACCCCTCTGTGTCTGACAGCAGAGCAGCTGATGATTTCAATAGATCTCTAGTATCTTCTTCTTGGTGGCTGTAGCGTACAGTGCAGAGACAGTTCAGCCTAAATATAGTGTTCAGGACAAGGACATGTCTTCATCTTTAAATTATTTAATAGCCATCTCTGTCCAAGTTGGACTCCTTCATCTTTGATCCTCACCCTCAACCCCACAGAGGGAGAGGACATTTTCTGAATTCACATATTTTTGCAGCATTGTTTGTTCAATCCTAAACTCACTAAGTTCAAGTCTTTGTTAGGCTGGAGTGTATTTGTGAGTTGCAGTGGATCATATTTATAGACTGCAGCTCTTTGTAATTACCCTGTAGCTAAAGTGAGTCTGTGAATGTGCTCTGTGCAGCCAGTGGGCAACAGGCCTCTCAATACAGAATGTTAAATATACAGGGGCAGAATGATCCTGGGCTATTATACAGCAAACCTCAGCTCCAACCATTTATCTGCAGCCAGCATTTCACTTGATGCACAAGAAAAAGTTGTGACAATGACTGCAAGTTTGACTTATCTCCTGTGGTTTTTCTTTTCACTGTTGTTATTTCCTTTTTCTTCTAGTCCCATGCAGGCTCATTTGCACACACAGCCTAACACAATCTTGAGTTTTTGTATCTCTAAGTTAATTACAATTGTGAGACTCCAATCAACACATTTAATTTGACAGTTTGGTGTTTTTGTCTCTTCTTATAGTTACTATCTGCTGTATGATTTTTTTTTAATGGGAAAAGCCTAACGATTAGTGCTATTTGGGGCATATGATGTAATTGTCAAAACCTGGGGCAGTGCTGAGGGCGGAGAGGGCTCTTCCTCAGATGATGTCATGTCACTGCAGCAGTTTGGAGCTGATAAGAAAATAGTGCTACTTCACATCCAAATGTGTGGTTAGACACTGTGTATCATTGAGCTGAAGCTACTGATTAGGACAACCACACATGAATGAAGCATTACTGATAGGACTTTCTGATTAAAGCAAACGTGTGCATATGGTGTTTCAGTTTACACCAAATCTTTTCTGAACACTGGGCAAGGCCTGCTCCTTCCTGGCTCCAGCTCCATCATTGATCAGCCTGGACAATTTATTAGTCATTGTGACAGTTTCCTGCCCAGCCAGGGTCAACAGGGGAGCTCTGCAGATAAAGTGCTCTGAACCAGGCAGCACAATAGCCTACATATTGTGTTTTTCACTTACCTTTTAATGGGTGTTTGCCATTTGCTAGTTTTTCCACACCGTACGGTTGAGAACGTAGTAACATAAGTTCTGGTAAATTTCCAGCGTACGGTAAAAGTGTTCAA
>JAVQKG010139606.1:0-10576 GCA_036025885.1 Hypseleotris bucephala | reverse complement strand
ATCCTAAAGCAGTGTTTCTCAGCTCCTAGTCCCTTGGGTTAAACCTAACAAATGTCCATGTTGTGCCTTTCATGTTTTATTGATTATATTGTGTAATGGCGCTGATGGAAACCTGTTCACTGCAGTTAATAGGTTTTATGCACTTTATAGCTGATGTTTTCTGGACCCACCTCCCCCGCTTCAGAGGTTATCACACAAATGGTACAGCTGCAATTAACTAACTGCATGTACAAAGACAATTAAATTCAATTAGCAAATACATTACCACTAAATCAAAGTGTTGCGAGTTAAGTGCTGCCTCTTAATGATGCAGCCTGCAATTTTGCAAAGGGTCACTGTTAAATGGTATTTGGTAAAATTGAGCATTGTGTGGAATGGAGGTACATTCAAAATAATCTAATTTGCTATTTAGATGAGATTATATCTGCTTAAATTAAATCTAGTAAGTGTAGTCCAAGAATTTCTCCAGCAATAGATGTGTTTGGAGTAATGGAAAATGGTTACAACGTTTAGCTTTTACAAATTGAGCAGCTGCTTGAAACCAATATGAAATTTAGCCTGCTAGGTTTTCCTGGGGTAGGAATGTAACTCAATCTATCACTATTTGCTAAATGCACTGCACATACAATATTGTATTATTCTGTCCATCAACCTACTGAATGGTCATCCACTTGACAAACACCACGCTGTCTGAATAGCTGCAGTCACATTTTTGCATGGATCAACAACCCACATGAAAAGATGGTTCAAAAGTTGCATTTCTTCCTCTTGTTTCAGTCATATTCTAATTTATTCACATGACAAACTACACAATTATTTTCCAATGAAGACGAACATGAGACATGATTGTTAGCAAAGATGCTCACAGCATGACATTAATGTGTTTTTAGCATCTCTATGTTGTGTTTATGGTGAGGAGGAACATTTTGTATTTTTTTTTCTTATCCTTGCATTAACTGTAAGATACTGTACAGACGGTTCAGCAGCACCAGGAGCACACACTGAAGCCAGCAATCTGCAGAGCACCACCTGTTTTTCTTCCAAATCATAATTTTTTCCACCATTAAAAGGTCACATCAGCAGCATTATGACCCAGTCCCAGCAAAGTGCAACTCCACAAATATATATTTGTTCTATTTTATTGTGGTTTGGCAAATTCAATTGCTAAGCATAACCTGAAAGACCTAAACACTCATTGTGCTGTGGGTTAGTGATGGTGGCAGATTACAGAACAAACAGGTGTGAAGACAGTATTGTGTTGTGAACAGCTCTCAGTGGCAAACAAAACCTGTAATAAAAGGTCTGTGGTAATAAGATTGTTAATGTCTATAATAGATCAGATTTAGTTTAAACAACTCTGATTTCAGAAAAGGACTTTAAATCTAATGAGTGCTTTATACTCACTTCAACTGAAAAGTCCAGATGACGGATTTAAACCTTCTTCAGCTTTGATTTGACTACCTGGATGAAAGAATAAACCTTCACAGAAAAGTTGCTTTAGACTCACATTGGTGGTGGTAAGCACTTCACCACACAGCCATGAGACAAACTGATAAAAACATGACAACCACACTGCATCTGCGCCCACCACAACAAATCACACATTCATACATAGGCAATGTTGTAGAAGTGTCATTCCCCAGGGACACAACAGTATGTAACAGGTAGCGATTAAATTGACAAGACAAAATAGATTTTAATATAGAACATTTGTTCAAGCTATTTACTTTTAGAGGTTTTATAGCAAACAAGCATGTCTTGACTTATTACTTCTTTCACAGCACAAGATTTAATGTAGGGCAGAGAAACATTTCACAAGCCTTGTTGTAGCTTTCTGACCTTCTGCAAATGGTGTTTGAAAAAAATTGTCTTCAATTAGCTGTTAGCGCTGAGCAATGTGCTAACTGCAATTACACATTTTCAATTATCCATGAGTGTCCCATATGTAATGTAGATGTAGCTAAAGGGACTGAACGCTGAATGAGTGAGTGATTTTAATGAGTATGCAGAATGAAGAAACCAGAGAAAGATGGTGATACACAAAGCTTATTGGAGATGGAGACAGAAACATATCTTTTTATAGCTCTGAGGTGATGGGTTAAAGCTGGACTAATCTGCGAATCACCTGTAAATTTGTGGTACACATACACCCCCACGAATGTTTTTCTGCTGTTGTGAAAAGCAGTGTCGAGTTGTAGCAACACACTAAAGCCTGCTCCTAAGAGATAATGGATTTTTAGTCCAACGTCAGTGTGGATCATGAGCTGTGAAGATGAGGGGTCACTCAGTCAATGGAGGTGTTTAACAAGAGCTCTTTGAAACTCCTCAGCACTGATACAGTCGACATGGTTTGTAGTAGAATAACTCCAGACCAAAGACTGAAATGGCTGATAATGTGCCTCCTAACACCTCAACAACATGTAAATGACCATAATGTCCATGTTTGATAGTGCCTGATTACCATAAACACTAATTGGTAGACTCACAGATGCACACTGCCAACTGGAGCTGAGCTTATATGGCTCTCTCTGATTAGTTTAAAATGGAAAGGGAATTAAAAAATTATTTCAAGCAGATTATGTCTCAGTTGAATTTAGTTTTCTAAGTTCAGAGTACTACTTTTTAGTAATTCCTATTAATTCCCATGTATTCCTGTTGTACCACTTATTCCATTTTGGGGTTGAGGAAGCCTCACTCAGCTATGATGTAAAGTAAGTAATCTGTCATAAATATTGTTTTACTTTAGCCACTCCCCTGATCTCTACAGCCACATCAAATCAGGGTTTGTGGGATAGAGCCCTGACCAGCAGTCACCTTTTTGAGTGGTGAGATATTGGATTGTTTGATTTAAAGTAGTCATGAGCTGTTGTTTTTTTTGTTTAATTAGATATCTGGGATTTGAACCCATGAAGTGTTTAGGATCTCCTTCCATGTGAACTTTCTTCTGTACTGAGTTAATACAAGTAGTAATAGTAGTAGTAGTAGTAGCGGTAACAGAGCTAGCTTTTATAAATGAGCTTTGTTTTGCATTTATTGTGATTATTTGGCCAATTAATGGTTAAAATTAATAGTATTTGATCTTAGCTCTAAAATTGAGCCCTTGAAAAATCCACTTTAAATGTTTGATGGGAAATATTTTCTCTTCTATGAAATTAAACAAACACAGTCAGCTAAATGGACGCTTTGCTTCTGAACACAATTGAGAGACTTGTTTTTACAGCAGTATTTCTCTATAATGTCATTGTGGGTTCAGAGAAAAGTTAATTGTTCTGAACTTGTGTATGTTGAGCACTTTGGCAGCATCATTACGAGACAGTGGGTGGCACTGCCTCAGCGGTTTGTATGGCTGAAGGACAATGCCATATGCTGTTGCATTCAGATGACAGTTAATTTTCTTGCGGCATGGCAGTGATTCGCAGTTTTGCATTTTGAATGTAAAGCATGTGCATTAGCGGAGTTTAAAATTCAAGTTGTACTTCAGGGAAAGCTTTGGCCCTGTTTTTCTCACTTTGAGCATCACAGTCAAGTGCCACTAAAATCAATACATTCTGCTGTGACGGATGTTTTTCAAGCTGACATGTCTTTTCTACCAGGCTTTATATATTACCCATACTCCATACAGAAAACACTATCAGAGTTTCTGGTTGTCATAGCCTACTCTCCGAGGACACCTGTATTTATGGCTATAAGACTGAGAATGCTATTTATCACACAAGCTTCTTCAGGAGAACAAAGCTGACACTGACAGACAACTTCAATTATAACAATGACAGTTCTGTCTACAAATATTGTGGCCATATGCTGCACTGATTTGCGAATACTTAAAAAAATCAATTCTATGCTGAGTGGAGACTGTAACATTTCGTTATGCCCCATCCATATTCTACATTTAAAGCAGTGAGATGAGGCATTGACCCTTTACAAGAGGTTCAATGTCAGAACTGTTTCAACTGTATCAAGAGCTGAGCAGCATTAATGAGAGTGCATACTTAACCGCCGCCTCAGGACTGTGTCATTTTTATTTTTATTTCTTGACACATAAACATGTAAATGGTTTGCTTAAAATATGTGGTCTCAAAGTAGAATGATGCTTATTTAGTATTTAGAAAATATATCCACAAAACAAAGCACACAATACACAGCTGAGCAGGCAGCTCCAGAAGGTGTGTACGAGAAGCAGGTAAATACCACAGTATTCAGCACAGACAGACAAACAAATCCTCATAAGCCCAGATAACACAAACGGTAATCTCACGTCTTTGCTTAAATTACAGTAAACATTTTGGGGTAAATAAATGTCTTTGAATTAAACATATCTGCATCAATTTAAAAGTGGTTTGCAATAAAATAAATATTTTTACTTGTAAAAACTTTCTACTTGCTAAGGAAGTTTTCTTGTCTTTCTTGTTCTTAGGTATGGCAGTGTGGAGGCAGTATGGAAGTCCTGCCATGTGCCAGAGTGGCTCACATTGAGCGCACTAAGAAGCCCTACAACAATGACATTGATTATTACGCTAAGCGCAATGCCCTGCGGGCTGCCGAGGTGTGGATGGATGAATACAAATCTCATGTCTACATGGCCTGGAACATTCCAATGAATGTAAGTTTTCCACTTATTTTTAGATCTCTTCCTCCCCAAATCCCTTGGCTTTTCTCTGTTCCTTTCAGCCCACACTCTCACTTGTTCATTCAGAAATGCATCTGGACTCTCTGGAGACATCAGTCAATAGAAATTCAAAATTCAGATTTCGTCCCACTTGACCTTCACTCTGACAGTGGAGTAAAAGATGAAAACAGCAGCCCCAAAGCTGCTCCCCAAACAGATGAGAGGCACCAATAATATTCATAATTGGCTCTTGAAGCATGCAGAATGAGATGATTGTCAGCGAAGGACATCAGTTCTCTGCACTGCACCTCTGACAAAATGAGAAAGAGCAGGTGGCCGTCACACAGAGGGAGCCTGTGTGCTGGACTCATGTTCACATGATGTTTCACTGAATACAGGTAGAAAGATTTAACTGGGGCTTGCAACTTATTGTATTACACAATATTAAAAAGAAAAAAATGCCACAGGTTTGACAAAGTAACCAATCAGGAGCCAGTGTAATTACAAGCTCTGTGGCATGGTGCCCTATTACTCGGCCGTCTTGGGAAGCTGAGTTATCCTGTGTGCACTACAAAAAGCTAACACAACAATTTTTCTAGCTACCTTTTCCCAATTACCTTTTCACAACCATACACGCAATCACAAATTATTATTATTGTCTTACAGACTGCTGAGAGCACAATTACTTCAATGTGTATGTGTTGGGGGGGTCTGAATCAGCACAGTACCAGCCCAGAGTCCAAAACAACAGCTCTTTGAAATTTAATGCATTTGTTTGTCATTTGACGGTGATGCTGCATTTAAGTCCCACTTGCAGAGTTGGAAAATTTAATTTGTAACTTTTAATTAGGAAGTTGAAATGTTCACAATGTGAATATTACTTCATAGCAATTTTAACTTGTAAGTGCATGTATTTTAATAGTCTGTTACTACTGTTACTACTGATTATTATGTACATTACCAGTGGCTTGACTGGTTGCTGTTGGCTCCTAATTATGCAAAGTAAAAGGTGGAATTTTGCAGCAATGTTCATAGCACATGCATTTCTATACGTATTTACATTTCTTATTGCAGTCTAACTATTTAGTATTTAAACGCACATCAACTTTACATAATTTCTGCATTTTGCTACATGCATTACATTTAATTGTGTATGTGTACCAGCCCATTCATGTCATTCAGGCATTATCCCAATCGATCTGGGAAGACACCTCCATAATGCATGCACTCCGTGAGGACTCATAATTAAACAACTGATTAGAAATGACTTCATGGACATATCATGGACGAACAATGAGGGTCCCACATAAGAGCAGAAACTATCAATGCATACTCCCAATACCCCAGCACCCTGCTAATATTTCTATTTTCATTTTGTTTTGACAGAATCCGGGAGTAGATTTCGGAGATGTCTCGGAGCGCTTGGCCTTGAGGAAGAAGCTGCAGTGTCAGAGTTTTCGCTGGTACCTCGAACATGTGTATCCCGAGATGAGGATCTATAATAACACCATTACATACGGAGAGGTGAGAAACACATAATTACACTAATTACTGGAGGGAAAAAAACAACAAAAATAAAAAAATGTGCAAACAAACTAACAACTATAACAGTAAAAACAGTAACAAACTAAATAATAATAATATATTTTTTGAATGAACTTAAATGAGCCTACACCACTACTAAACCAGGAAATAGAAAAGATCAAAATAATTGCTAAACATGCCTTGCTATACTGTAAAACTATAAAAAGTAATATTCCCAATCTAAAAGTAAAGTTTTTTTTGTCAAACTTATGTTAAATTTAAAATACATACAATTTAAGAACCTTGCCTTAAGCTTTTACGTTGTTAAAACTTCGATCGATTTCCTATACTGTTACTCACCACAATAAGCCAAGTTCATACACTAAAATTTTACATTGTGTTAGTATATAGAACATTGTATTGTAATATTTTGAACTTGCAACTGTAATTCAAAATTGAAGAACTTAAGTTACAATAACTTTACACTAGAAAGAGACTGCTTGCTACTACAGTTACCACTGTTCAGTACTTTGATTACGTTATGAAGTTGTTGTCAGGCTCTGTTTCATATTTAATAATATAATAAGATAAGTCTATTTGATTGTATAGCTTGAATATATGTATAGCGTGATTTATTCCTATGGTCGGTCACTTAAATACACAATAATTACATAGGGCTGTGTTGTGACATGAATATATAAGTAGTCAACAATAATATTCTTTTTAATGTACGTCAAAGACAGCACCTGATTGAGCACCATAGAAATCTAGTAAATGAAATCATATTTAATAAATAAAAGTAAGTTGTTACCATAGAAATGCAATATCACTATAGGATTAGATGCAAATTCCTCACAACGACTTTTAATTAAGCACTTATTAGTTTTCCATTCCAACTTGATTGTTTTGGGCTTGGCTGCTCACTCAGCACAGTGGGGAGAGGAAAACAGGATTATGACAGGTTGAAGCATTGAACACGCTCCAGAGTCGCACACTATTAGAGGGAATGCTGAAGCGAGCCTTTAGCTTATATCAATTCTGACAATGGAAAATAGAGGGGAATCAATATCCTCTGCAAATGTAGTGACAGAATATACAAACTAAAGAACAGATCAATCAAAGCAGTGTAAGAACTATGTTTTACTCTTTACTCTTTTAGCACTGTAGACATATCAAAATCAAGGACTAAGGCCATTTTTGATGTAGACAAGCAGGGTCTTATCTTTTCTGAATGATATACCTCTATGCATTAACTCAGCAAGTCAGCATTGTTATAGTGGACCAACAGAGGCACAAAATGTTTTATTGAGGTCTTACTTATTTTTGTATTTCATATAGAATGTTTTATTTTCAACAAATTTCAATTTGAAGACATTTTAACTCACATTGTTATCAATAATATTTGTTTATTTGCAGGACATGATATTTCCATAATGATATTCCATTACTGACATTCTTGCACTTGTCATCCAAATTGAACAATGAAAAGTTTAGTTGTTTTGTGAATACATCATAAAAAACATAAACTCAAAAATATTCTTGGATCATGACATACACCTTTTCCTGAAAAATAAATCACAATTTGACAGTATCCAACAGTGCATAAAATGTAACTTCTAATTTCACAGTAATATATTTTAAGTACACCTATTTACCAGACTGCCATTGGTCTATGGGACCAACTTTGAGAAATACTGCAAAAAATATTTACCATGTTTAAACTATGCAAACAATCCAATGGCAATAATAACCTCCCTGGCAGCTGGCTAACAGATTCCTCCGACCATAGCCACTTAAGCCGTGTGATTTCTGATGTGGCGACAAGCTGGAAACAGTTACCTATATTGCCGCCCCGGTGCCACCCCGACACAGGAAGTGGGTCTCATCTGTCATGGCGCATCAGCTCTGCAGTCGGCCACAGTGACCAAGGCGGTCGAGTGAAACCTTCCCTGACAACTCAGCATGATTGATATGTCACAACCTGGAAATTAAGCCGTACACATTCAAATCACGCTCAGTGCACACCACCATATGGAGGCCAGCAGACAGGACCAGGACTGCCCGCTGCATGATGATCACACTATCACAGCACGGACATTAGATGATGTAGGATACAGCCTCAAAGAATCTGCCACAAAGAACACTGTAAAATTAGCCTTGTTTATAAGAAAGATAAATTAAGTCATCTAAACTTTTTGGGGTATTTAAGTGTGGGTCTAGAATCATGTCAAACATTAATGTTTCACTTCAAATTTCTTCAAATTTCACTTGTTTTTTACTTTAGGTAAGAAATAGCAAGGCCAGTGGGTACTGTCTGGACCAGGGCATGGAGGACGATGATAAGGCGATTCTCTATCCCTGCCACGGCATGTCATCTCAGGTATAACATGACAGAAATAACGTCTTCAACATGTCCTTTTCACAGAATTGCAAATACATCTTACTAACATAAGAGGCTGACTGAGTGGATACATTTTTATGATACACAAGGACCTGACATAGATACAAAGAAGCAGTATAAGCACATTGAATTAAATTGTGCTTTTTGACAGACATAAATATAAGGTTATATACCCACACATATTTATTGGCTGTAAGGAAAATCAAATGGGTGCTAAATAGTCCAACTTATTTAACATGTGTTTTTCTCTGTAGCATTAAATCATGTTGGGATGAGTAGAATGAATGAAAGTACGGATATATTTTATACAGAAAAACACATTGAATAGTAATAAATGTTGTTTTCTCTAGCAGTTTTATTTTAACAATATGAACCTGATGCAGAATGGAAATCCCTAAAGCTACAGTACAGGTAACAAAGAGCTGTTACATCTGGTTTATGGATTACTAAAATTCAATGGAGGAAGCTATAATAAGAACTAACTGAGCCCTTTCAGATTTAAACATGGCAAGGCTGTCTTCTTTCTATCTAATTAGACCATGAACCTAGAGATTTATGCACTGTCTGTTGGAGAATAGAATTATATTTACAGTATATACACTATTGACATACTGAAAAACTAAGGATAATAAATGTCAGCCAAGGTTAACTGTATTATAATACAACTAATATACTGAAATATAAGAAAATTTGAAATAAGAAATGATAAGATTAAGTCCATATATTTAGAGAATAAGAAGAATAGATATGCCTGGTAATGGGTGAAATGCTGTATCTTGTAAGTTGAGACATCTCAGTAGGCTTCAGCGATGACTAGGTTAATGCAGCTCCATTGGCTATACTAGAAATCTAGGTTACTCCCAGGTGAGCGCTCATGTAATGATATGAATATGCAAGGGGATACTGCACGCTCAGCATAACCTTTACCTAAATAGATAGCAGGACAAGTGGCGCTGTGGGTGGGAAGCACAAGTACTGTTTTTGTGTGGATGTGAGTAAAATGACAAAAGGCAGTCCCAGAGACAAAGTATGCAAATTGTATTCATGATTCATTTGTTTTTTACATTTCCTCCATCCTTTCTTGACCGTGCGTGCTGCCGGCGAGTGTCATATTTATTACTTGTCACATGAGGGACTGAGCGCACTGGCCTTCCTTTCCCTGAAAAAACACAGAGGCCTAGTAATGTAAAGCTCCACTGACTCTGTAAAATCCTGCCTCCCTGGGGAAATAAATAAATGAAGATGAATTTGTGACTTTGTATCATTAGATTAACGTGATGACCGGCTTTACTGTGAGCAGCAAGAATTCAATTTAGTCGAACGCTGTGATTTTGCATCCCTTTTAGCGACGTTCATTTTACTTATGGAAAAAATATATAATTGCGAAGAATAAATCTTGATTGTTAGTCTGAGGAATGACTTGGCTTTGTGCAGGCTCTCTCAGGGGAAATCTAAATCACAGTAATGTCTCACCTTAGTCAATACACTGGAAGTTAGAAAGCCTGCAGTGCAGGACTATTCAAGGGGGATGTAGGCCAACAATAATTTTGTGAATCGATTAATCTGTCGACTGTTTTTACGAATAATCGATTTATCGGTGGAGAGCTAAAAGTGCATAAATATGTCTTGAACATTTATTGAAAATGTTTTTCTTTTGGAAGATGGAAAACATTAGAAAAGACACATGCCTGAAGCCCTTTAAGGGCACACCCACTGCACTATAACACTGATCTTTGATTATGTTTTTGAGATAACATAGCATTTGGAAAGCTCAGAAAAGGTTAGCAATGGGATAATAGGGTCATTTAAAAAAAATCTTCCATCCATCCATCCATTTTCTTCCGCTTATCCGGGGCCGGGTCGCGGAGGCAGCAGTCTAAGCAGGGACGCCCAGACTTCCCTCTCCCCAGACACTTCCTCCAGCTCTTCAGGAGGCGTTCCCAGGCCAGCCGAGAGACATGGTCCCTCCAGCGCGTCCTGGGTCTTCCCCGGGGCCTCCTCCCAGTGGGACATGCCTGAAACACCTCCCGAGGGAGGCGTCCAGG
>JAVQKG010139415.1:0-10599 GCA_036025885.1 Hypseleotris bucephala | reverse complement strand
ATGCTTAACTAGCTATTTTAGGGACTTTATAAACTTATACACATTGTTTTTTAATTGTTGTTATATTATCTTTTATTATTATGGCCACAATAATCAGGAGACAAAAATTTTATATTGTCCCATGCCTAGTCAGGACCCAAAAAGGACACACCTTCTACTACTAAAATGAGAAACCAACGCAGATGTTTTAACAGTTCAGTTAGTAAATTTACATCTCATTAGTTTTATTGACAATTTTTTTCAGTTCTTTCCAGACCAAATGTAAAAACTTTTGATTATATTATCATTTGAATGTTACATTGTAGCTGTAATATTATTGTTTAAGTTTGATTTTGTGTTTTGTGTGTAGTCAGAAACCATCTCAACAGCCTCTACTTTCATCGAATGTCTGTGTGGCCCCTGAGAGTCGGATCAGGCTGTCTTCAGGTAAACCATGTCTCATGACTTTAATCTTTATCACAGCAGCATCCTCTTGTATTGCGTGGGCACAATTGATGGAAATGTATATAGTAAAAACAGTAAGAAGTTGATTGAATTTGGGCCATCGGTGTTCAGGACATAGAGCGAGTCTTGGATCCAGCAGATTTGAGGTGGTCATGATTGGAGACAGCAGCGTGGGCAAGACCTCCTTCATGAAGAGGGCTCAAAGTGGAAAGTTCTCTTTAGATTTGCCCGCCTCTGTTGGTAAGACTGAAATACTACAAACTACATTGCAGTTGTTTATATAAATAATAGACTTTCCTTACTGACGTGAGTTTTGTGTTTGTATTATAAGGGCTAGATTCATACATCTGGACTGTGATGGTGGAAGGGAAACCAGTGGCACTACATTTATGGGACACAGCGGGTCAGGAGAGGTATGTGTTTTTAAGGACACTAAACACTGTCAATATAGACTTGGTTTGTTTTGGTCTAGTACCATCCTTAAGAACTACCTCTATTAATTTGTCACCTTTTTTTAATTGAATTTGAAAAGTCTTGGTCAAAATTATTTGAACTTGGTTGCCGCAAATGCCTGGTAACCTGTCAGAACAGTGGTAATTGGACATATATAACAGGTAAGGGTCTCTCTAAGAGTAGCACATAGTCATCTTGTTCTTTTGAGAGTATCCTTCACACTGCTGCCCACAGCTGACAGGTATAATTTGTTATTTTGAAGTCCGGGACAAGTTGTCCCTGTTTTGAGGCTGTGTTGTTCCCTGTTATTCGAACCAAAAGGAACGGGCTGCACTCTCAGCAGGACGGCAGAAAGTATTTATTCTTAGGAGCCCATGAGCTTCTGCACAGTTTAAATATGAATCACTACAGACAACAGCTCCCTAAACATGAAGCAGACAGTGTGTTCTTTGAGAGCAGAGAAATTAGGCCAAGTCCAAACCTGCTGCAAAACGAGTTTGGCACATCAGCGCAATGTTTTAATGCTAAAATTAAGCACACAGCTAATGAAACTGTGTACTTTATTTTGCCTATTATTAATAATAATAATAATAATAACGCATACCACTTAGATAGCACTTTTCAAGATACCCAAAGATGCTTTACAATTGCATTATTCACTCACTGTTTGTGTAACTGCCCCTGGGGCGTGGCTGCCAGTTTGCCCCTCCAACCACCACCAAACACCAATCACACAACCACATTCATTCATAGGCAATCCAGGGACACAATGACAATATGCACTCGGGCGGAGATTCAGAGTTGCAGGGCGAACTCTTACCCACTTTGCCACTGCTGTTATTGTGTGGTTGTGTTGTTATTTTGTTCGTAATAATTATCCAGAAGTTATATTTAAACATTTCTGATAAAAATAATCTATGAGAGTGTGATCTTACTTGTATCTCATTTCTAGGTTTCACAGCATGACAAAGCAGATCTTTCACAGAGCCCAGGCCTTCCTTTTGATGTATGATGTCACCTGTGGTCAGAGTTTTGCTGCAGTGAGCTACTGGGCAAACTGTATTAAGGTATGGTACATAATAACACTTAATACAGACTTACAATACATTTGATAAACCTCTGTAAACATCCCACATTCAAATAAAATAAAAATGCCTGTCTCATATATACTCACTATGCTGCAGGGGGAGTTGCTTCTTTAACTATGTACATCATTATGATTAAAAATAAGGACAAACTTTTTACAGGAAGGAGCAGCAGAAAATGTTGTTATTTTACTACTGGGCAATAAGAGTGATTACAAAGACAGAAAGGTCGCAAGAGATGATGGGGAATTTCTCGCTCAGGTAAAAGCCTAAAGTGAATTTGTGAAATGTATATATAAGTTATTTCACTGTTATTTATATACAGTATTATGTAATTAAATGGCACTTTTGAACTTTTACAGGAGCACAACTTTGCCTTCATGGAGTGTAGTGCTGCAACAGGCGAAAATGTTATGGAAGCTTTGGAAACAGTTGCCAGGTAAATCCCAATTGCATTTTAATTTGTTAATGTTTTTTTCTTTATTTTTGTGTTTTTTATTCATATGACAGGTTTTCATTTATTTGTAATAATTCAGTGCGATATTATCTGTGTTAACTAAAAATTGGAGTTTTAAGCCTATAAGGGAGCAGCAAATTTAAGCTGGTCTGAAAATAAACAGCGACATAAGACGAGAGAGATTTCAAGATTGCATCCATATGGTTTTACAGTAGAATTTTGACAGTTCCCTTCCCATTATGTCACGCTAGATGCATTGTTTTAAATGAAGAAGTAAAATGTTTCACACAAAAACCATCTTCTGCAGCCAATCTAGTGAATTATAAGTATAAATGTTACCAAACAACATAGTTATTGTCAGTATGGTATTGTGAATGTCTAATCCATTGATTCTCAAACATGGGGTTGGGACCAAAAGTGCCTAAAACTTTTGTTGGGTCACCAAAAAAAAATTCAGTTCAATATTTTTGGGGGGTATTTTCAAAAACATAATCAAACTAACAATAAAATGAACAATATTATTTTAAAAAATGACCCACGTCAAAAAACTCCAAACTTATAACAAAAAATGACCTTATGGTGCTGACTTAAAAATTGGATCGCGCGATTATAGTGACCAAACAAAAACCAAAAAAAAAAGTTTGAGAACCACTGGTCCAATCTGTCATTTAACTTCTAACTAACTGTCGATTGTTGTTGTCAGGCTGTTGAATCAAAGGGCTGCCGCCAGAAGAGAGGAGCCACTGGTGTTACGAAAACCTGAATCAAGAAAGAAACCCGGATGTTGCTGAGGCCTGGTGTTTATGCATACAGAGAGTAAAAAATAACTACTATATATTAAGGTTGAATGCATTGCGTTATATTAGGATAAAGGGACTTCTTTATAGGTGTAGTCTGTAACTTTCCTAAAATAAAATAAAAATTTAAATGTAAGAAAGAATTGCTCTGACCCTGTTCTATGATGTAAAGTAGGTAATCTGTCATATTTATTATTTTACTTTAGTACTTCCCCTGGCCTCGACAATAACATTAATTTACAGTTGGTGGGGTACTACTTCGACCAATCATATTTGAGTTTCCTTTCAGCCTCTCCCCTGGCCTAAACTGATTACAGACACCCTACTTACCCTACTTAATATAACTGGGTCATATAGTCAGTTTTAAGCATTTTTCAATTTTAATTTAGAACTTTTTTTTATTTTCGGAAAGTTACGGACTACTCCTTTTATTCACTGTAAATGTAATTATATTTTTGTCATTATATATGCACAAGTGTAAAATATTAAGAGTTTGAAAGAGTTCTGATTTCTCACAAAAGTGCCTTGAAAAAGCTGTAGAATTCTACCTATCACTTACTGTTTAAGTAGGTAACTGTTGTAATTAATCAATGAGTGCAATGAGTTCAATATGTCTTTGTATTCTGTATTGAGACCCTATCATAAATTCTTCTCTAATAAATGTTTTTTTTTTTTGGTTTTTCATGGTGGTTGTTGACAAATATATCATTATGAGACTGTGTTTTCACATTGACTGCTTGATAAACCATTACAAGTATGACTAAGTACTTAAGGGTTATTTGCGGCCTGATGCGGTCTCATTTACTTCTCTCACAAACTATTTGACTTGATTGAGTTGGTCATGGAATGAAAGCATGTCAAATACGGCGCCAGAGAAGTAACCTCATAATGTACAAATACATTCCAAATGTTGCATAGATGCACTGGTTGATTAGTTATATTTAACATTTTTAATTAAAAAAACATAAAGTGTACAGTATTAAATTACTTTTCTATTTGGCTACAGCTGTTAATATAAGCCCCTTACATCCAATGAAGTGCAATATTAATACTTTTAAATAACAATGCCATTCTTCTAACTTTATGAGAGTAGGGGAAAGGACAACATCAGGGCCTGAATAAACTGCAAATTGAAGCACTGATTCTCAAAAGAAATATCCAAAGTATTAAAGAAGAGTGGAGAAGAGTGGATGCGGTTATATCGGCATAAGAGAGACTTCAGACTTAAGTAAATGCCAGAATACATTGACTCTTGGTGTAACAGTTCCTGAATGCTTTTGTCAGAAAAATGTATATTGGGCATGTCAGTTCACTGTATTAATTAATCCCTCTGGATTACTTGTGTTTTGTTGATTGGTGGTCGTTTCCTTCTTCAAATGCAGTCCTGGGTCATTGCGTTGTTCACGATTAACCCTTTTCTTATTTTTGGTGGCGGTGTGGTATTTTTGGATGGCACTCTTGACGTCTGAAGCAGTACATTGATTATGATCAGGGCATACATAAACTGTGCAAACTGAAAGAGCACAGATTCTCAAAAGAAACATCCAAAATATGAGAAAGAATGGATAAAGAGTGGACGCGGTGAGGGAACAACTTTAGACTCAAGTAACTGTCAGAATACATGGCTCTCGGTGTAACAGTTTCTGAATGCTTTTGTCAAAAATGTGTATTTGATGGGTCATGTCAGTTCACTGTATTAATTAATCCCTCTGGATTACTTGTGTTTTGTTGATTGGTGGTCGTTTCCTCCTTCAAATGCAGTCCTGGGTCCTTGTATTGTTCACGATTAACCCTTTTCTTTATTTTAGCGGCGGAGTGGTATTTTTGGATAGCACTCTTGACGTCTGGAGCAGTCCATTGATTATGAGTGAGTGTGTCGTTCACTGTAAAGCTGCCGTCTCTGGTGCGTCTCACACTTTTACACACTGCTGTGCTCCTCAGCTCCAGTCCAATCTCATGAACCACTTTACGTAAATATTTCTGTGTTTCATTCAAACATTGGACCTCTGGATTAAAACAGAAATAAATGATTATCATATCATATCAAAGGACAGATATTTGTAAGTTAATTTTTTTTTACCTAAAGTGAAGTTGGGAGGCTCAAACCGAATGCAACGCAGACCGGTCAAAATAGGCACCGATTTCTCTTCTGGTCCCAGTAAACCTTGAACAGCCATTTCATAGGCTTCCTGTGAACGCATGTCAACCCTGGAATACCTGCCCAAAACAAATTTCACCATTTTATTTAACTTAAATGACCATGACATATAATAAAGTAAACTTAAATATGACCATGACATATAATAAAGTAAACTTAAATATGAACTGATGAATACATTAGCAAAGCCTTTTGATTGGCTCCCTGCAGCATCGCCAAGACCCTTTCAAGTTTATCCTGTGTGATGTGATCTGTATAGACAAACGAGAAAAATATATATTTTTTTATCACATTAAAAATAAGCAGACAGTTTTTTTAAAAAGTTAAAATTTAAAATACCATAAGTTGATCTTTCCACAGCCCGGCCTGTGTTTATGAAGTCCTGTGTTGCAATCCCAAACTCACCCTCGATGGTATAGTCCTAAGACCCCAAAAAATGTTAAGATATTTTTTTCTATTTTGTGAAGTAATAGTGAATGTATTTCTTACCCTTGAGACACGTGTTTTGTAGAGATCATTTAGTGTCTTATTTGCATTTCCGAGGCCAAGAACTGGTGAGGACAGAAAGATAAAATAAAAAAAATAAAAAAAGCACAGTCCTTGGCAGAGGTAATAAAAATGTATAACTGGTTCTTAAAAAATAAAGTTTAATTTCTAATGCCATACCTAAAACACCAGATGAAAAAGCATCCAGTCGATGGCCAACTCCAACACGGATGCGCTGAAAATCAGGTCCAGTAACTACAACACAGAGAAGAAAGTGTATTTACTTATTTGTATAACATTAAAGGTGTTTGTAAGTTTCCTAAACAAGAAAAAGTGAAAAACAAAAAATTGTTAAAATTTACTATCTGACTTTACAATCTGCGAAGTAAAGTTGTAGAAGTTATGACAAAGGGAAGGACTAAAGTAAAACCCCACTATTACTGGTCAAAGTGCTATCCCACAAAGTCTGATCTGGTGTTGCTGTAGAGGCCAACTTTTTATATTTTAGGCAATTTACAGATTACACTTTTAACAGACTAGAGTAAAAGTGTCTAAAATAGATTTTTCAAAGTAAGCACGTAATAACAATACCTAGAGGGTGTTCAGATAGCACTGGCACATTGGCTGTTGACACTGTGAGTGCTTTAGTAGCCTCTCTATCCTCTGTGCTGATTTGGGATGGCAAATACTGCACCTCTTCAGGAACGGGACTGGGTGCTGTGGCATTCAAATCTAAAATGGGACAAAACAGATACATCAATTACAGCTAAATAAAACTATCATAGGGCACGTCTCATTGCCAATTCCTTGCCTCCTAGAACCCACCTCACAGCCTTGATTCCTCCACTCAGAGCATAGATATTTATACGTAGACCACAAATTCAAGATAGCCAGCATATTTGTCATGCTTTTTTTGTATTGTAGACTATAAATTTCAGTAACATTGGGATTATTGTTGCCAGCATTGTGTATTAGACTTATAAGCCTTGTGTTCATTTACTTTTCCCTTTGGATAATCAGTGCATATATGTTTTGTTACCTTTATGCTGCATCTTACATTATATTATATATTTTTGACTGTTTTGTAGCATGTTTGTAAAATACACAAGGCTGGCAAATAAAATTTTAATGTTACTGAAGAGTAGTCTAAAGTTACATTAATACAGAAATCTATTAAAAGTGTCCTGTCAAATATGGCGGTCTATTGTGTGGTCTATTTATAAATGTCTATGAGAAGAAATCAAGGCTGTGAAGAGGATTTAAGGAGGCGAGGAAACAGAAATGAGATGCGCCTATCAAGTACTGACCTCTGAGTAGATTTGCCTCAATAGTGTCCCGTACTATCTTCCAGTGGACTCCCGGGGGTTTGTACACACAGAACAAGCCCTCTAACCTTCGAAAGAGCCGGACAGCTGGGGTCACCATATCTATATCAATTAAAACCAACTAAAGAAGCATTTGCTTGTTGACATACAGCACGTCAGCGTGTGTCTCCAGCGCATGCGTATTTGATTTCCTTGTTCTGCGTTACTGGTGTACGCTATATCGCCGTCTACTGGACTGGACATGCGTTATAAAAAAAGCTATTGAATACATTGCAATCTGGGCTATTTACACGAGAGATACACTCTATAAAAAATCAAATAAGGGCAAAGACTCCCATTTTATTATATCAAAAAAGAGCAGCAAAGTAAAGGGGTTGGCGATCGCTACCTGATGACAGCGAAGCTACTGTATTTTTGTCCATAGAAGAGGAGGAGGATTTAGGAAGTGGTTTCTAAAGGCCTATTTTGGTAAGTGTTTTGCAATTTACGAATTAATATGTGCACAAAGTTATAATTAGTGCCATCTGCTTGGAAAAAATGCATCCATTTTTGGTCTATGGTCTGTCTTGAAACCACCAAGGAGAATGTGTGGAAAGGTTACTGTAAAGGTTGTTCATGTCTTTGGTTTCCTTTTTACTCGCTCAGAAGTTTCACAGTAAAATAATCTGTCATCCATCGTCATATGTTTATGTAGAATGCAACAACAATTCCGATAATATATAATTTATTACCTGCAAAATGAAGTAATTTAAACTGTATATCATGAATGCTGCAGCTTGTTTTTGCTAAGACAAGCTCATAATATAGCCTACGATGCTAAAAGGCAAGTAATGCATTGAGGTGAACTTGGCTTCTAGTTTGCATGTGAGCAGCCTAAACATCCTTTAGTCTTTTTGTCTGTCTTATTTTAAAATCTATTTACCCAAGAGCATGTATGTAAAATATTTGCACAGTACAGTGTTTTTCCTAAGTTTTTAGTCTAGAGGGGGTGGGGGATTGTTGTTCAAAATTTTAACATCGATGAATTTGATTGTTATACAGAAAATTCAAAAATACACTCTGACTTTTGATGAACTACTGTAGATTTATAACATAGAAACACAATTATAATGTATTAATATGCTGAGCCTCATTATGTTGCCTCTATATAAATGGTACGGGAAACACTGCAGTACTGTGACAGTAAAGTTTGCTCTTGTGTCTTCTCTGCAGGTGTGATGCGTGCTCGTCTGAGGTGGGTGCTATGGGACGTAAAGGACACTCTCCTAAGGGTGCGTTTGTCGGTGGGAGAGCAGTACTGCAAAGAGGCTGAGCGAGTGGGCCTCAGTCTCAGTGCTGTGGAGGTCAACACTGCTTTTCGACAAGCCTACAAGAGTCACTCAAACAGATTCCCAAACTACGGCATCGCTCAGGGTCTGAATGGACAGTCCTGGTGGATAGCTGTGGTCAAAGAGACGTTCTCTTTGTGTGGGGTGCAAGATCAAGTCCTGCTAAATTCAATGGCTCAAAACCTCTATCATAATTTTTGCAATGCTGAAAACTGGGAGGTAATTCATACAAGAACAAAGAAGTTTGTGTTTGTTTAAAATAGTTGTTACGTGTTAATTTAAAGTTTTTGTGTTGTTGTAGGTATTTGATGATTCCAAAAAGGCTCTTGAGGCGTGTTCTTCTCACAAACTGAAGCTGGGTGTGGTATCAAACTTTGACAAACGCCTGGAGTCCATTTTAAAAGCATGTGATCTGTCGTCCCACTTCAGCTTTATGATCACCTCTGAAGACGCAGGTGTAGCCAAACCCAGTCCAATAATCTTTAAGCAGGCTCTGCAGAAGTGTGGTGTTTCTGCTGCAGAAGTGGCCCATGTTGGAGACCACTATATCAATGATTATGACGCCTCTCGCTCTGTTGGCATCCATGGCTTCCTTTTAGATCGAGACAATAAGTTTATTCAGTCTGACACAGTCCCTAAAGAGCATGTTCTCAGTTCTTTATTAGAGCTCCCATCAAGGCTTAAGCAGCACATGCAGTGATGAAACTGAAAAAAATAATACATTGTTAAATAAATATTCACAATGCTGCCATCTGCAGGCCACAGTGTTTAACTGACTGATGGAACAATTACATGCTACACATAAAAGACGGAGGCACAAGAGATTATGGAAAATGTTTTTGAATTGAAAAGATATAATTTAATAACAATTAAAGTAAGAGCTGTATATGTGATGACACTACTTGTTTGATTACATTGAATGTAAACACGTTGGTACATCAGGGTAGTAAAATATAAAATATAATAAAAACTTTAAAAATAAAAACTCCTGTGAAAAAGTCCTTTTGTCTTTTTATTGGGATTAGGCTGGCCAGTGTGCGAGCCAGTTTAAAGTGGTTTGAGTGTTTAGCAGCGACAACAGGGCACAATCGCTTAACCTTAATACCTGCCTAAAGACTCTGCTCTAAACCATCTGGTCTACAGCACACAGCATATTGTCTTCCAGGTCAATCAAAAAGCAAACCAGAGAAACACCACTTCTCAAATCACAGTTTAAGACTTTTAATTTGTAACAGAAAGATATCCAGTCATATGCACTAAATATAATCTCTGATGTTCAGTTCACTTTCGAGCCTAGTTTTATTGGTTTTCCATACGTTTCATTATTTGTTAAAGGCTTATGTGTATCTTCAGGGAAACATCCACAAGAGCTGCTTAATTCAAAGCTGGTTTAGAAGCTCAGCCAGAAGGCTCTATAGGGCTGTGCAGAAATCCAATTGCAGACATAATGGGATTGCAAAACAAAATGAAGCTTTGCATGTGAAGAGTGAAAGGAGAGTATCTACGTCAAACTCTGTGTTATACAATGAAAATGACAATACAGCGGATGTGGCTCATTTGATTCAAGTGAACACATGGTTCATGTGACATGAAACTACATTCAGAGCACAGCAGAAAATAGAATCACTAGATGACCAAACAGAAAGCAGATGGACATTTCCTTCAGCTATAAAAGCACTCAGGAGTGGCCCTCTTTGTTATGATACGCCTAAGGATCAGAGGTTTGTGTTGGCAATTTTGTGTGCTGAAATATTCAACTGAAGACAAAAATAGAGCAAGCAAAAGACGACACGGATATTTTAAAGACAGTGGGCCAGATAGCTTCCGCAAGAGATATATCAAATCAGTCTGAGTTTTTCAATAAGAGATACACATAGATGCAGTTGCATATTTAATTCAACATTGAAAAACAAATAAATCTCAATAACAGACATTAAATGAACAGAAGTAAAACTAATGAATAAAAAAATTCATGAGATGTATTTTTACATAAACTCCAACAGAAATATAACATGTAAACAAAGAGGGAAAAGGGCATAAAAATGCCGTCACATTCATTTTAGAGT